>PVKE010044716.1:0-12899 GCA_004027555.1 Craseonycteris thonglongyai | reverse complement strand
CTTGGATTGGCTGAGTGAGAGAGGCGGTCCGAGCAGCCTTGCAGTGATTGGTGCGGGATCGAGTTGGAAAATTCGTTTAGCGGCATATCGAGACTTTTTCGGGATATACTTGGCGTATAAGACGACCCCCGATTTTCGGTTGACTTTTTTTCATTTCAAAAGTCGTCTTATACGCCGGAAAATACGGTAAAGAACATGTTTGCCTCTCCTAAGTCTGGGGAAGATTTAGGGCTGGCCTGAGTGAATTGGTTTTCTGAACTTCCCTTTCCTTTACCACTCTCGTTTCTAAATCACCTGCCTTGGGTAGTTCCTTATGAAAAGATCCCCAACTACCCCAGAAATAGAGACCTTTTGTTACGCATATTTTCTCAGAAATACAGTTGTTTTTTTTTCTCATGGGGAGTATTTAGTGCCAGAAAGTAACAAAATACTGTGCTTTTCACAGTGCATAGATTCTGTCAATCAAACCCAAATAAGCAGCTCAATAACCCTTAATTATCACTGACTGTATAGTTCACACCTAACATGTAATCCTCACAGACACTGGTTTTATAACTAGCCTGTTGACTAACCTGGGCGAGAAGCAGCACAGTGCAAAGGGCTGTGTTGGGTAGATCGGTTGCCAACGCCATAGGCAAGTTGATTCATGCTTCCTTGGTCCAGAGAGGAAGGTTCTACCTCCTCGCATCCCCCACTAATAAAACGTGCATCTGCAAGTGTTCAGACACAGCATGACTGTTCCAGCGCCTAAAGAATAGTCATTTCTGGTGGCTCCTTGGGGAGAGACCATCCCTACCGTGCAAAGTCCATGCAGCAAATCACAGGATGTGTGGCCAACTTAGAAGTGAAAATAAAGAATTTAAATTGTAAATTTTGGGTTCCTTCAGGGTGACAAGTTAATTTTAAATGTGTAGACATCATCTTGGACTAGGGAGACCAGAAGCTTTCTCCAGAACCTCCCCAATTGGAATCATTTTGCCCTGGTTACCATCAGCCTCAGGAGTGTGGGGCTGACAAGGAGGCTGTGAACAAAGGCTGTGGAGGTTAATGGCCAGTAACACCTGACCCGGGGGAGCCAACCGCTGACACCAGTGCTCAAGGCTTTTTGTGGCAGCAACACACTTCTGCAGCTCAGGGGTCTTGGTTTTCCCAAAGGGCCTCCTGTCTCTATCCTGCCTTTCTAGGCCACTTCTTCTGAATATAAATGTACTTCTTTGCCTTTCTTTCTCTTTCTTTCATTAATTCATCCTCCCATCCAATGCATATTTATTTAGCTACCAATCAGCCATGTGCTAAGTGGTAGGGACACAAAGAGGACAGGGCACGATCTCTGCCCTCAAGGCGTTCTTGTGGGGAACACAGATATGTGTCTGATAATGTCCACACACAATAGCAAAAGATATAAAGACAACATACACTGAGGACCTTGGAGATGCAGCAGAGACATGATCACCTTTCCTGAGAGAGGTTAGGGGTGGTAGTGTGGTTGAAGAAGGGACGTTTGAGGTGGGTCATGTAGAGGGGAAGTACGCCAGGAAGAAAATGAGGAAAACTAAAGTGTCCACTGGCAAAAGTTAGATTTCATTGGGTAGGCAAAACAAACCCAGTTTTAGCAGGGAGAGTATATGATTAGACTATTAGAAAGATAACTCTAGCAATCGCAGCGGTGTCCCAACCTGTGACTTCCCTGGGCCACATTGGAAGAAGAATTGTCTTGAGCCACACACAAAGTACAATAACATTAATGACAGCTGATGAGCTAAAAAATATCTCAAAAAAAACCAAACACAAAAAACAAAACAAAACAAAACAAAAAAAACAAAAAACAAAACAAAGTCTCATAATTTTTTGGGAAAGTGTACGAATTTTGTTGGGCTGCATTCAAAGCCATACTGGGCCGCACCCAGTCCATGGGCCACGGGTTGGACAAGCTTGGTTAGAGGGCACTGTGTGGGACTCTAAAACAAGAAGACAACGAAAAGTAAGATGTAATAGTCTGGCAGGCGAAAGTGAAGGTCTGAAATAAGGTAATAGTTCTATGTGTATTTGAGAGGGTGGATTAGATGGGATTTGGGACTCCGTGGCCTTTCTTTCTTTCTTCCTTCCTTCCTTCCTTCCTTCCTTCCTTCCTTCCTTCCTTCCTTCCTTCTTTTTCTTTCTCTTTCTCTCTTTCTTTCTCTCCCTCTCTCTTTCTTTCTTTCTTCCTTCCTTCCTTCCTTCCTTCCTTCCTTCTTTTTCTTTCTCTTTCTCTCTTTCTTTCTCTCCCTCTCTCTCTTTCTTTCTTTCTTCTTTCTTCCTTTTTAAGATTTATTTTATTGTTTTGAGAGAATATGAGAGAGAGAGAGAGAGAGAGTGAGAGAGAGAGAGAGAGAGAGAGAGAGAGAGAGAAGGGAGGAGGGCCCAGAACAGTCTTCATAGTTGCACATCATTGGTTGTGACGTGGTTTAATTCCACACAGGTGGATGTGGGCCACATGGGAGAGAACCGAACCTGGGGTGGCTACAAGCTGTGCTGCAGTCCAGCATATGGGTTTGCATGGGCAGGGGCTGGGAATCAAACCCCGGACCTCACCGCTGTGAGGCAAACTCAACCATCCCAGAACTCTATGGCTTTTTTTTTTAATTGTTTTTGACACACAGAGAGAGAGAGAGAGAGAGAGAGAGAGAGAGAGAGAGAGAGACAGAGACAGAGACAGAGATACAGAGATACAGAGAGAACTGAACTGGGGGAACTCCCCAGTTCAGCATATGGGTCCGTGTGGGCCGGGGCCGGGATTCGATCCTTGGTCCCCGGGGCTGCAAAGCGAGCACTTAACCCACTGAGCCATCCCGGCTTCCCCTCTATGGCTTTTTAAAAAAGATTTATTTTATTGTTTTTGACAGAGACAGAGAAAGATAGAGACAGAGAGAAAGGAAGAGGGCCCGGAGCGGTCTCAATAATTGTATGCCATCAGTTTTTGACATGGTTTTGTTCCACACAGGTGGGCAGGGACCACACAGGGTGGGAACTGGGCTGGAGGCCTCTCTTTGAGTCAGGGGCCAAACTGAGGGGTGAGAACCAAACTGGGCACCTCCCACATGGGAAGCACACCCCAGTCCAGTTCAGCACATGGGTCCACACAGGCCGGGGCTGGGATTAGATCCTTGGTTTCCAGGGCTGAAAAGCGAGTGCTTAATCTGCTAAGCTATCTCAGCTTCCCCTGCTATGGCTTTTAATTCACATGCCTGGGCAGATTCATTCATTCATTCATTCATTCATTCATTCATTCAACAAATACTTATTAAGCACCTGACATGTGTAACATGTAAAGATAATCCCGATGAAATTACTTTCCTCAAAGCCAGAAGTTCTTAATTTTAGGTGAGCAAAAGAATCATCTGGGAGATTTTTAAAAAATCTCAATACCCAGACTGTACTTCTGACAAATTAAATTAGATTTTCAGCGGTGGTTGGTTGGGTAGGAGGTGTGGGATCCAGCATTTGTAGTTGTAAAAGTTCCTTAGATGATTCCAAAGTCTAACCAGGGTTCCAAGCCAGTTAGTCGATATAATGTTGCAAAAACAGTATGATAAGAGCTCTAAAAGAAATTGCGACCCAGTCCCTGGCAGGAGATAGGAAAAGGCCCTCTAGCTCTGCTCTCCAGCTCAGGGTGGCCGTCCTAGAGGAGGCACTGCTTTAGCTGAGACGGGGAGAACGGGAGGATGTTTCTAGGCGTCGAAGATGGGGTGGACGTTGTATACCAGTGAGCAGCCCTATACAGGAATGTGCTAATATAGAGACCAGTGAGGAGGATCAGGGTGAGGGAGGAGCAGGAACACTAAACACACCCCACCTTTGAGAGATGGCAGGCCTCTGGGACATCCAGCTAGAAATGTCAGCATCAGTTGAATATATGAATCTGGATTGCAGAAGAAGTGAAGTCTGAAGATACAGATTAGAAGTCTTGGGTTGATAGTTGAAGCTATGAGAGTGTACAGGATAATCCAGGAACCCTGTGGTCATATAGTCTTAATGAGCATGAACACTGACTGGGCCAGCCTCAGAACAAGAGTCATGCTAAGGAGAAGAAGCAGGGAGAAAGTGCCTTCATCTTTGAAAACGGCTTCCATTTGACAGCCTTGTTCACCTCCCTGTGATTAATTCCGTCTGGTCATTGTCAGACATTAACAGTTGCATGATTTTCAGGTTCTCAGTATCCTTGTTAATGGGGAAATTGCCAGCAAAAGCCACTCACTTATTATTACTATCATTTCCATTATTAAAACAGCATCATTTGTTCAGACAAAGTTTTACCATTTTACAAGACATGGGAGTGTATATCTTCTTTGCCTTTAGGGGCTCATAAATGTCAAGCCATAAGATATAAACAGGCTCCTTAGCCACTAATTGAGAAAATGGAAGACACTCAAAGTATAAAGTATCTCTTTCCTTAAATCTTTGTCTTCATTTTTAGTCTGTATTTCCATAGGCTGGGAGTCTTCAGTTACTATTTCTGGAGATGCATTTGAAAGAGTAAATGGAGGTGGAGAAAGAGTGGAATTAAGAAGGAGCAAGACATTTTTTGAGTATAGGAGGTACTCTTTTGATTAATTTAACACATATTAAACATTGGCTATTTTGTCACTTGTATAAATTCCTTGGTGACAGAGAAGCAATTTAAGCTCCCTACTGAATCTCTCTAGTCCAGAATCTGGCACATAGTTTATGCTCTATAAATGTTAGTTAAATAAATGAACAATAAAAACAAAAATGCAAGCTGGCCTGGTCTCTACCTTGACCAAAATGGGAAAGTCAAATCCAAGAAATTACTCTCAAGCACTTTACAGTCTAATGAAGATAGGGGAATAAGAAATCCTCAGATTGTTAAAATACAAACAGGAGAGTAATGAAATTCTTTGGGGGTGAATACAAACTTACTTAGCGGGATTCACAGGGGTGCAAGTGAATATTTGAGTGGTGAACTTGGAGGGTTGGGGATCAATACATACACAACGGAGGAGGAAGCATTTAAGATGGTTCTTAAAAGTGGATAAGACTTAGACAAGTAGGAATAAATTGGGAAGAAATATCTTGAATAAAGGCAAACTACAGTACATTCAGAGAAGAGTAGAATCTTTGTGGGACTTAAGGCTGCAGAGATAGGAGAGGGGCCATGGGTTATGGGAGACTACCTGCTTCCCCAGAACACACCATGCTCTCCCATGGCTTCAGCAGACCGCAGCCCTGAGCTCCTGTTTGTCTCCTGCAGGTAAGAGATGAGCCACCCAACCCCAAATAGAGTGAACACGACAAGAGGGAATTTGCATAGCAATCCCTTCCCACTTCCTACCAAACTAACCATTCCCTCTTCCCTGTCTGTCCCACAGAGCCCTGAGGAAAACGGAATAAAGTACTGTTCTGGATGGGAAGAGAGAATGGAAGGGAGGAGGTTTTGGGCTAACATGTATACATGACTGTCCTTTAATATTGTGATCTCCTGGAGCATAGAGATTGTCTCTTTGCATCTCCCCACAGACTCCAACATATGAAAGAACTTCAATAAATATTTGCTGAATGAATGTATGTGAATACAGTTTAATACATTTTTATGTTTTGCTTTTGGGTTGCACTTACAATGTAATAAGGTTACAGAGGGCTTCTGTTAGATACAGAAATCATTTCTGAGAAGTAAAGATGCTGAAAAGTTTGGTTAGGGTTCTCTGCGATGCCTGTATTGCATGAAACACTACCAGGTATGAGGTGGTGGGCATGAGCCAGATGCTATCCTGGGTCCAGTAGTCATCCTGAAAATCATATCAGGTGATGATAAATATACACAGTCTACCTAAAATCTTTTAATTACATTTTAAAAATTGTTATCATTTGCTCAACATCTCTTCAAAGCTGATTTTACCTTTTAAAAAAATTAAACTTTCCATTAGTAAACGTGAGGACTTAGATTTTCAATGTTTTAGCAATGAGGAGCTATAACCTCTTAGATATTATCAAGTATGACTATTATAATAGTAATTGCCTTTTAATAATTTTAAACTTCTTGAAACTCAGGTATGTAGTGTGAGAACTTTCATTAGTTATATTAAACCTCATTCAGCCAGCATGCCAGACAGGATAACATACAACCCAACAATGCCTCTTCTGGGTGTCTACCCCCAAAATACTGAAAATATTTATACATAAAGATATATGTACCTCTAAGTTCATTGCAGCGTTATTCATGGTGGCCAAGACAAAAACAACTGAAGTGTCCTTCGATAGATGATTAGATAAAGAACATGTAGTACATATACATAATGGAATATTACCCAGCCATAAGAAAACATGAAATCCTTCCACTTGCAACAATATGAATAGATCTTGAGATTATCATGCTAAGCAAAATAAGTCAGAAAAAATTGAGAACCATATGATTTCACTCATACGTGGACCATAGAACAGAAAGCAACAAACACTGACAATAGTTCAGTGGTTACCTGAGGGTAAGGGGAGAAGCAGATGATGGGGAGAGAGAGGGAGTCAAATAATACCATGATGGAAGGAGAATCGACTCTGGGTGGTTGAACACACAATGTGATATATAGATGATGTATTATAGAATTGTATACTTGAAACCAACATAATTTTTCTAACCAATGTCACCCCAATACATTTAATAAAAAATTATTAAAAAAATATAAAGATATAGAGGAAGCCGGGATGGCTCAATGGGTTAAGCACTTGCTTTGCAGCCCTGGGGTTCGAGGATGAAGTCCTGGTCCCGGCCCTGGCCCATGTGGGCCCATGTGATGAATTGGGATGTGGCCCCCAGTTCAATTCTCACCAGAATGAGCTTCCCATGTGGGAGGCCCCCAGTTCAGCCTCCTGGCCACGGGGGTGTGCCTCTCATTCGAGAGGCCCTGGCCTGGTTTCTGCCCTGCATGGCCCCTGCCCACCTATGTGGACTAAAATCGTGTCGAAAACTGATGATGTATGACTATGGAGACTGATCTGGGCTCTCCTCCTTCCCTATGTCTCTCTCTATCTCTGTCTCTGTCTCTCTGTCAAAAGCAATTAAAAAATCTTTAAAAAGATAAAGGTGTAAAACACCTATGTTAAGCCTATTTTTACCCAAAGTATTGCTGGCATATTCTGCTTAAATAGGATGACAAAATAGATCTGGGGGTGTGCTTTGGCACTCTAAATGCTAACACCCAAGGCAATAACAAATGAGTTCTTCTTGTTAAAGCGTCTCCAGGCACTTTGAGTTAGAGACTTCCTACTCAGGCCCAGCGAGCTCTGCAGGGCTGTGCAGATGGTGGAGACAGAGTGGGAAGGCTTGTTTCATGATCCTCAGTCTTGGCCTCCCCAAGGCTTCCATCCAAGGCTCCATGAAGAATGGCATAGGCTGGAGCTGGAGGCTTGTGGGCATTTCTTCCAAGGCAGCACTGTAGTGACTTGTGGTTAAAATAGTAGAATCTTCACGAGTATGAGGGAGCTGAGGCCTGTCTCCTCCCTCTCATGGACAACCTTTAACCACCCTAAGGGAGCTGGTAATTCAGATTTAGCCCTCCACTGAAGTAAGACTGCCAACCCCTATTCTGATATGGAATTCACTTTCCTTTCATCCTTATTCTGTGGAATAAATTTTATTTCTTTAACATCTTTTTTTTTAAGTAGAACTGATTGATTAATTTAATTTTGACACATATAGAAAGAGAGACAGAGAGAGAGAGACAGAGAGAGAAAGGGGAGGGTCCAGAGCAGTCTCCATAGTTGTACATCATCAGTTTTTGTCATAGTCTCATTCCACCCAGGTGGGAGCAGGGCCCTACAGGGTGGGAACCAGGCTGGGGGCCTCCTGCATGGGAAGCACAGTCCAGTTCAGCATATGGGTCTGCACAGCCCAGAGCCGAGACCGGGACTCGATCCTCAGACCCCAGGGCTGCAAGGCGTGAACTTAACTGGCTGAGTCATCCTGGCCTCCCTCTTTAAAATCTTATAATGATTTTAAAGCCAAGTTGACCACCTCAACCATTGCAAATAATAACTCTAGTTAAAATTTAATAAATTGGATGAATTATTTATTCCTTTCACCCTCGAGAAGGTGCATTTGCAACTTAGTTGAATTCTTCTATTGTTTTGGTATTGTCTCTGGAGGGCTTTGAACTTTTCCTTCCAAAATTGCCCTAGAATTACAAGTAGAAATCTACCTAAGGGTGGAGGAAGCCCCACATCTAACGAGAAGAAATGGGAACAGACTGGAATCTTCTGTCTCTGAGAGGAGACCCCCTGAGGATTTGTTGAGACCGTTTGCTTTATAGTACAAGGCACTTTTCAGAGCTTTTGTTTCTGGTAATGCTATTTTAGGGTAAAGATTTATTTGAAAATGTTTTCATTGGATTCTCCTGAGAGCCATCTGATAATTTTTGAAGCACCAACATTTCTGTGGTTATAAAACAAGTGTCTGAATGTTTATCAGTTTATTTTCTTGTTGTTATTTCTACTCTTTTCTTACTCCATTTTCCCCTTGATTTAGAAAGGGAATTTAAAAATCTCATAATCAAGGATTTAATATTAAATATGAAATAATTACTAGCAAAACAAACATCTTGAAAATGTCTCCCAAATTTGACCAACATCATTTAAGTAATGTGGATGACAAATGGACTCTTAACTCAGATTTCTTAACTGTAAAAGATGCAGTGCATCATTTCCAGAAGAAAGGTTTTGAATCCAGTTTTATATGGATGAGGCAACTGAGATTTGGGGAGATCAACTGGTTTGCCTAAGGAGACTAGAAATATAGTTGTTGAATTTTCTTTGGTGTTTTTTCCTACTAGGCTGCAGATGGAAAAGAACACATAGGCCTTCTCGTTTTTCACCTATGAATATTCTCTTCTATAATTCACAGTTATTTCTGGTTCCCTTCCTTCCTACCATATGTGCAGAGGGGTTTCCCTGCCCTTACCTTTAAGTCTGAGGCCTCTGTGAACTCCTCATGTCCCATTCAGAGGTCCTTGCATCCCAATATTCTCTTTGCTGCTTTCTTTAGTTAGTGACAAACAGTCTACATGGGCATCCCAGGAACATTTATTTCTGAAAATTATAACTTCCCTTTTATATCAAGGGGATGAAAGGGCATTTTATAAAACCTTTCAAAATTGGTTACACTGGTGATCATTAAGGTCACTAGATATATCCATTGCTCTCTTGGACTGTTTCCCCATTATGAAGAGAAACTGTCCACTCACTCCTGTTTGTCATTTATGACAATAGCAGACTTGTTGAAGAGAGATGTGCTTTCTGCTTCTAGGCTGGGGACCGATGAGCCCTTCCTGAAACCTTGCTTCTTGAGTCTCTTGAGTTTCCTGATGCATTTTGTTTCTAGACTGGAGAATACTTCAGCAGTGTTCTGTTTTTTTGGTGGTGTGTTGTTTTTTTGTTTTTGTTTTTTGATGTTGTTGTTGTTTTGTGAGAGCACAGCCTGAGTGTTCATGTGACTAGCTCGCTAAGACCATGATGAGTATTTCAATGTCAACTCCCAAGGCCCGGTTTGTTCCCAGCGGCCTAGAACAACATAGACTTTCATCTGGGGTTAGAGCTTCTCTCTGGGATCCTGCCACGTTTCTGAGTCATTTAATTCCTGTTCCCTGAAGGCGAAGCTCTTCTGCCCCAGTGGGAGGCTCTGGATGGTTGCTGGTTTGAATCGTGATGTTTCTGCCATGAGATTGGCGTGGGTGTCCTGCAGCGATGTTGAAAGTCCCCCGCGGTGCTCACTGTGACTGTGCTCCTGAGAGCTGCTACCATGGAGAGACAGTGGGCTCCTCTGTGGTGGCTGCTGACTGCTGCTCTCTGCATGCTCTCCTGGTCCTTCTACTGCTGTAAATCCCCTATGAGGAGCAAGGATGTCCCCTATAATGTCCCCTCATTTGTGGGACATCAGTGATACTGACCTTAGGGGTGCACAGAGGTCCAATGCCAGTTCTTCGCAGCCCCTCAGCCACAAGGACTGCTTCTGGGACGAGCTGTGAGGCAGTCAATGAGAAGCAATGAGAGCCTTCTTGGGTGCTGTCCTCTCACAGTCGTGAGGCAAGGAGGTAGAACTGGGATGGGCAGCCTTCCTCCACCTGGGGGTGGATCTGGAGCAGTGCCAAGGAAGCAGCACTGAGAGATGAAGAATGAGAGACTGGCCCCTGATGACATCATTTGAGCCTTGAATCAAGATATGTGAAGCTGTTCTGCTCTGTTATACCAACAAATAAACGATATTTTCTTAAAGTGGTTTGAATGGGTTGTTTAGTTTCTTGTAGTCAGAGCCTCATCTGATGAATTCAGTATGGTATGACAATGTAATTGAGCAATAATGCATGTGTGTGTCTTTCTATTCTTCAGGAATAGAGAAAAAGATGAAGGTCTCACTCATTCCAGAAATGTTCATCAGTGGGTTAACATTTTTTTTGGAATGACACATAGAATTTGTAAATTTTAAAAAAGCCTTGTGAGAAAATGAGGAGGAGGGGGGAAAGAGAATAAAAGACTTCTAGATACAAAGATCACTTACAATGATAGCAAAAGGTCAGCTTTCATATATTTGTGTTGTTTAATTACTCTTATCCACAGGCTGTTCTAGGTCATTTTGACCCTCTGTCAGCTATTAAATAACTTGATACAAAATGTAGTTTAGTGTATTAAATGGACATTGTGTTAAAATGTGGTTAGCCTTTTGACCTAGGGCAATTTTCTTCACCTCAGTATTTTAGGGACATTGTTACAAACACAATGCATGTGAAGTGCCTAGATTGGGGCCTGGAAGAAAGTAGGCGTCAAAAGGAAGAATAGCTGCTACTTATTACCACTACTCTGTCTCTGGCCACTTGCTAGAAACGTGAGAACCCTTCGATGGGTCCCTGTCCTCACATCCTACTCAGGGGGCTGTCTCTGGTCTCAGTTTCCTTGCTGTCTTTGGTTTCTTCTGATGATGGTGGGATGTTAGTTGCTTTTCAGAGTGATGGTAGCTACCCACAAAGTGGTCACTCCTGGAAATTCCGTATGCCTCCTCACCAGTTTTCTCTGGGCTTCTGCTTTTTATTTTATGAGTAGGAAGAATGTAAAATATAGTTACTTAAGGCAGAACTCTAATGAGACAACAGTGATGGATGGCAACTCCGCTCTGTGCAAACAAGTATGTCCATATCCTCAGGTTATTTACTGCTGAGTGGTACTAAAAATCTGAAATTGTGCAATGGTTTACTAGTATTGTTTTATTATAAATTACTGCAGGGATGGCAAACATAAGAATTCAGTGGGGTCATCTCCCCATCTCATGAATCTTAGCCTTGTTTTTCCAGAGCCTTAGAAGGCCTCAGAGTCCTTCTGGTCTCAAAGTGCCCAGCAGGCACAGATAATGGGATGTCACTCTGAGTTGAAAACATTTCCTTTCTCCCCCAATTTTTCCCTGGGCTTATGCATTTTGAAATTTTATTATTGAAGATGCCTACATATCATGAATGTTTTAAATTTTTCTTTTTAATTTTCTACATATTTTGGGTTTTAATAGGAGAGATAATTATTTTAATAGCCATGATGCTGGAAGCATCTAGTCACACAACTCAGGTTCCCCTCTTAGTGGAAAGAAATTACCCTTATGGGATTGTGCTCTATCTTAGGACAATATATATATATATATATATATATATATATATATATATATATATATAAAAAAAAACAAACTATACAAAAAATATGTATATATATATATATATATATATATATATATATATATATATATGAATGTAAACATGAATAGCAATAAGGGGAGATAAGAAGCTGAGAGAAGATAATCAGAAGAGATGCCATAATCCCAAATCCTAGTTTGGATTTACCAATAAACATGTATTGGACACCTGCTAAGCAAAACACTGGGATGCAGCAGTAAATAGGAATAGCTCTTGACTTTGAGGAGCTTACATTTCGGCTGGAAAGACAGACATGTATGAGGTCTGACAATTAAGTTTGTGAGCTTGTTCTAGAAAAAGTGCTACACACCCCATCGTTGCATATTACTACAATCACCTTTGAAGTTCTCCATTTTGGAAGCTATGCACCAACACCAGTGCCTAATGCACCCTTCAAAGCAATTCTGGAACTCTTTCTGGAATACCCATCAGAGTTATTGTTGTATTACCCTTGATGTCCTGAATGTCATCACAATGTCTTCCTTTTAATATTTCTTTTATCTTTGGGTAAAGAAAAGGGCCACTGGGAGCCAGACTACGTGAGGAGGGAGGGTGTTCCAATACAGTTCTTTGATTATTTGCTAAAAACCCCCTCACTGACAGTGCCCTGGGAGCTTGTGCATTGCTGTGATGCAAAAGCCTCAATGAGTTTTTGGTGAAAAGTTCAGGTCATTTTTGTTTATTTTTTTCACACAGCCTTTTCAACATTTTCAAATAGTTGACTTGGTTGACTGTCCAGTTGGTACAAATTCAATATGAACAATTCTTCTAATATCAAAAGAGGCTAGAAACATTGTTTTGACTCTTGATTTGGACTAATGGAAATTTTTTGGTTGTGGAGAATTGGCTGACTTTCGCTGTGCACTTTGACGCATTGTTTCAGGGTCATATTGGTATACCCATGTTTTATCACCAGTGACAACATGGCTCAAAACATTGTCTTACCTCTCCAAAAGGTCTTGGCAAACTTCCAGTCTTCTTTGCTTTTGTTCATCAGTGAACATCTTCAGGACATTTTTTTTTAATTATTATATTTTATTGTTAAATTTAATGGGGTGACATTGGTTGGTAACAATTAGGTAGTTTTCAGAAGTACAAGTTCACATCACATCACCCATGCATTGCATTATGTGCCCACCTCCCAGAATCAGGTCCCCTTTCACCACCATATATCTGGTGCCCACTCCC
>PVKE010044715.1:0-12899 GCA_004027555.1 Craseonycteris thonglongyai | reverse complement strand
CCTGTGTCCAATCTACACACTCAGTGTTTTCCCCCACACTCTCTAGCACTTCTCACCTGGAGCACTAGTTCACCTGAACAAGAATCAACCTGTTGTCCAACGTATCCATGCTGGATACATTAAGCGCCCACTGGTTATTTTGCAGCCAGCCCTGTTGTCAGATTGAATGTTGGGGTAAGACAGGACTTACATTCAAGTAACTCTTAGTTATTTAATAATGGCCCCAAAGTTCAAGACCAGCAATTTAGATGTGCTAAAGAGAAGCTATATACTGCTTCCTTTAGGCAAAAACATATGTATGTATAGGGAAAAAAACATAATAGTGTCAGGCATCCACTGGGAGTCTTGGAACAGATCTCCTGTTGATTAGAGGGGACTACTGTATAATCTATTTTGCACCGTTAAAAACACTTTCATACGGGTGGGCCACATTTTCTCAGCTCAAATGAACACTTTTTCTGTCAAATGAACACTTTTTCTGTAAAATTTAGCTCAGGGCTTGACTTACTATGATTAAGAAGTTCTCATGAATTAATGTATTTTAATACTAACTTAATTGGAGCCCATTGAATTATACAGATTCTTCAGCTAATTAAAAATGAAAATAGCTTTGCTTTCATAGTATCTTGCTGCTTTAGAGGAAATAAGGCACTGAAGATGCTGAGGTCTGCATTCCTAAATGGTCTTTCCCGTTTTAAATATAGTATGCCACAGTGCTGCCTGAACCTTCAATGTTGGAAACCTAGAGTTGCTTCAAATCTGAACAAAACACAACATTTTAAAAGGCAGTTGGAGAAAATACTCAAACTGTTTGGAAAAGAAAGTGACTAGAATTACGTATAAAAAATATGCACTGGTGACAAAATGCTTATGAAAAAATAAGAACGTCTATTTTTTCTTGAGATAAAAATGGCTAAATATTACTTGCAATCCTCTTGTTTTATAAAAATATATTGTCTATTTAATTCAAGTTTTTCTGGGACTAAGTCTGCATATCAAATTCACAATATTGTATTAGCAGATATCTGGATGGTCCGTCAAGGTTATTGAAATGCTGTAACTAAGACTTATCCTTCCTGTTTACCATTTCAACATTCATTAAACTTTGTGACAAAAAAAAAAAAATATATATATACACACACATATATATATATGTATACATACATACATATATATACATATAATATTACATTATATATTATATAAAATTATATATATATTTGCCATAAAGCTTAATGGATGTTGAAATGGTAAACAGAGTAGACTTTATTGAATTTTTACTACATATACGTAATCAGTGGACCCTAAAGCATAAAGCACAGAGCATTCAGAGACCTTATATTTATACCAGGCTCTTTAAGCCTAACCCTCTGCAGGATCTTAAAAACTTGGTGTTGATCATATTAAGAAATAAACCATAGTAGAAATGAACCCCCAACTTTGAAATAGGTTTTTATATGTTCTTGCTGGTAATTTTCAAATATCTATAACAAAGATGGAAGAGAAGAAAGAAAGAAATAAAGAAAGAGAGAGAGAAAGAGAAAAAGAGAGAGAGAGTGTGAGAGAGCTAGAGACAAAGAGGAATAGGGATGGAAGGAAGGAAGGAAAGAAGGAAGGAAGGAAGAGGAGTCAAAGGTAAAAAGATCCATTGTCTTCATTCTAGCATGGGCTGGTGTACTTCTCATTTTTATTCCTATTTGATCTTTCTTTGCTCTTAATCAAAACTCACTCATAAAAGTGTTTTTAGAACAATTAACATTGCAATGGGAATGAGCAATAGGCTCGATCTCTTTATGAAATCTTCACATCTAAAAGATCAAATTTGTGTAACTGTAATTTACTGACTGGGAGACTGGGAGCTGTGTTCAGGACTGCAAGCCTGATAGAGTGCTTTGTCTGTGTCAAAAGGCTGAAGGCATTCAGTAAAAAGAGCACAGCTTCACAGAGTCAGTGCAGCTATATATCACTGCTGTCATATTCCCAATGGACCCTGTGGTGTCAATGACACATGCAAACAGGGAGAAGAAGAGGCATTACCACAGTCAAAGCAGTGAGTGCTTTGCAAGGTAGCTGGCAAAGCAAAAAGAGTCCTATCCAAAAGGCATAGTTATCACAGACTCTGAATTTCGTGAAGGCCAAACTTCCAGCAGAAATCAGCAGGAAACCATTGGGAACCTAATCATTAGCAAGACACATGGCAAGATTTCAATCTCTAGTGAAAAAAATGTTATGTAAGAAGTCAGCAGCATACAATGGTTATGAAAGAATCTCACTACATCCTAATGGAGTAAGTAAAGACTTAAATGGTTATTAGCAGAATCACATTGAAAGTAAACATGTTTAGAAAATACTGGTAACATATTAGCTCAATCAATATATAGGCTGGATTATGATAATAAGTAAAATACATCTTGAATATTTCTGAAATTGGTAAATAATAGATTATGATATGAACTCTAGAGTAAGACAATTTATAATATAATCAATTTATATAAACTTACAGTGTTCTACATGGAAGAAATGATACTGTGACTTGAATTTATAAAATTAATGCAAATGAATAACCAGAAACTAAGCTAATTAGTAACTAAATTCTAGTAATAATATTTAATATTCAATTAGTACTTACAGAACATGTACTACATGTCAGTTAATCTTGATTAAGAAACTTAAGATAATTTATTTTTAATGATATGCCTTTTTATATTATACAAATTAATGATTTATAAATTGTATACAATAAATTAGGAGAACGATTTGCTCTTCTTAAGTGGAACATGTTATTGTAATACTGCCTATAGCACAGACACCGTACAGTCACTCAGTGAGTTTTAAAATTAAAATGATCTCTCTGGGGTTTTCACACACCTACCTTAGAGTCAAGATTTTAAATGGGGAGTCAGGTTAATAGTTCATTCCACAACAGAGGTAGACACAAACACCTACTCTAGCTAAGCTAATCCCCAGATATATATTAGTTTTAGGATGTGCCAGGTTAGCTCTGCATGGTCTCATCATACAATAGCTTTGAGTAAGAAAAAAGCTAAAAAGCACACCTGTGAATACCTTTTAATGAATGTTTATTTTGATGGTATTGACTGTATCTAAGTATCATACTATCATTTTCCTAGTTTAAACTTCTATCATTGGCTTTCTTACAGGGATAAATATTCTATTAAGTGGTTCTCTTTCTTTCTTAAGATCATTATTGATAGTATTTCAGTAAAAAGATATGTGACGATAATATTCAACTTAGTAAACTAAGGCAGAAGGAAAGAAAAAACCTGAAGATGTTAGTGAAGCAAACTATGTATGAAATCATATCACAGAAAAGATACCAAGAGATGGAATCAGAAAGTAAGTAAAGAGGTCTTTGACAGTGATTCTCAAGTATGAAACATATAACTCAGGGCATTCTCAAGACTCTCTTAGCAGATCATTGAGGTCAAAAACACTTTCATACCATTAAGATTTTATTTGACTTTTCACTGTGGCTGGCATTTGTACTGATGTTGCAAAAACATTATTGGATAAAATGTTTGGTGCTTTATCAAGAGTCAAGGCAGTGGCACCAAAGCCAACAAGTATTATTATATTCTTTGCTGCCACACACACACCTTGCAAGAATGGCTGTTTAAATTTAGGAATAAACCTAACAAAGCAATAAACATTATTAATTTCATTAAATGTTGACCCTAGAGTTCACATCTTTTTAATATCCTGTGTAAGAAAATGAGAAGTATGAATAAAGCAATTCTGCTGCCAACAGACAATAGTTGTCTTGAATTAAAGCACTTACTTGTTTGAATTATGAACTGAACTAGCCATGCTTTTATGAAAGAATATTTTTGCTTGAACCATGGTTATTCAGATTTGAGTACCTAGCATACATTATCTTGATAATTAAGGAAATGAAACTCATTTCACAGAGAACAACTACCTATATTAGTGACAAACAATAGAATTTGAACTTGCAAGCAAAAATTAGAATTTTGGAAAACTTGTAACCACTACCACAAGCTTAACAACTTATCAATTCTAAAAATCTTTTTAAATGGGATTGACGGTAAACTTAATGAACCTGATGTTTTGATATTGTATAATCAAATAGGTTACTGCTGGAAGACCTATATAACTTAGTGAACTAATATTTTCCAAAAGACCAATGCATGATGTTACAAAATCCTGCCTATTTTGGCAAAAGGCCTATTCACAATACAAGGTAAGCCAATGAGTTTCAAGATAGGAAAGTACTGAAAATGACTTCAAATTTCACACTGCAACTAATTTTTAAGAAAATTCTCCTTAAATTTTTCCGTGTTGTCAAAGAAGACTATCTCTGGGAAAGCTCTGAAAATGTCTTTCTTTTTCTGAGTTTGGATTTTTTTCATGAATTTTAACTAAAACATAACTACAGATTGAATAAACAACTATTAATAGATATGAGAATCTAACAGTTTCCTTTTAGACCAGACATTAAAGGAGACTTGCAAAGATTACAAAACACTGTCAATCTATCACTAATTTGGGGGTAGGGAAAGGATACAGATTGTTTTTATTTTTAAAAATTGTTACTGATATTAACGTGAAATAAGTTTACTACAATAACTTAAATCACTTACAAATAGCTATAAATTTTTAAGTTCTATATAATTTTTAATATGGTAAATATCCATGGTATCCATAGATCTGACTCAGAAAAACAGAAGCACCTTGATGGCTTTCAGTAATTTTAAGATTGTTAAGGGACCCTTGAGAACTATTGGCCTTTATGTTTTCTTACCTGTAAAATGTGTATAAATGTATATAATGATGATTAGTACATAGATATGCACTGAGAGTCCAAATTGGAACAAATTATTATGATTATAACTTCAGAAGAGAACAGCCAGGAAATGTAATCACAGAGAGGACTATAGGGGGTTTCAATGATACTGAAAATATTCTGATTCTTAAGTTCGGTGTGGAGTTTATTAATGTGTGTTTATTATGTACATCATAATAATTTATATGCACCAATATGTCAACTATTTCAAAATTTTAAAACAGATAGATTCTAAATAACAATTGAATGAAATATGAGAGTAGGAAAAACTATAGGGCAATTGAAGTATGCTAATATCTTGTAACAAGAAAATTAATAATGCCTAATAATCTTGGTTTTTGTTAAGAAAAAAAAAATGTGTTCGTGAAAAACTGGAGAGGAATAATAGAAACGTTAGCTATAATTTCCAAACAATATGAGAGATAAAAAAATAAACAGAATTATTAACTAAAGAAAATAATGAATTAAAAAAGAAACAAACAAAATACCCCACCATAAATAGGAAATACTAAACAAATCTAAATGTATCAATAATTATAAAATATTCAAATAATTAATACTGTATTTTAATGAATCTATAAAAATGGAATTTAAAACAAAACAATCTTCTTATATGTTGCTTACATGGACAATTTAAACAGAATGAGAGAGATAAAAGAATAGGAAAGAACTAAAAAAAGGACAGTAATTGAATTTGAGGAATAAAGGAGTAAAAATTATGGATAAAAATAATATAAAAAAGCACTGTAAAATATTTAACAATCATATACTCACATGCTCTTAACAAAATCATCTTATATTTAGGGGTCTCCAAACTTTTCAGCCCGCGGGCTGCATTAACTATCAAATAGCAGTTTGGGGGTCAACTACACACTCGAGGTCCAGATAAAAAAGAATCAAAACACAGATGTTGTTTTTAATTATTTATTTAATATTATTTTATTCAGATAAAAAGGTTTCCACGGGCCAGATGAGAGGGCCTCGCAGGCCGGATGTGGCCCACGGGCCGTAGTTTATATAATACAAACTAACAAAAATTACAAGAAAAAGTGGACAAATCTTGTATCTTAGTTTTATAGTATTATATCACTAAGAATACCTATTAAAAAGTATAACT
Organism: Craseonycteris thonglongyai; assembly: GCA_004027555.1. Taxonomy (NCBI): domain Eukaryota; kingdom Metazoa; phylum Chordata; class Mammalia; order Chiroptera; family Craseonycteridae; genus Craseonycteris; species Craseonycteris thonglongyai. Next base: position 6,957 of record PVKE010044715.1, on the reverse strand, counting down.
AAGATCATAATGATGTAAGTTTGAATGCTTTCCTTCTAAAAGTGGATTTAATACAAGAATGTCTAATTTTCTTATGCTTTTATAACAGTTCTGGAAGTTTGTGCCACTGAAATAAGGTAAGAAAGGGAAATTAAAGGCTAGAAAAGAATAAAACTGTCTCTATTTGCAAATGCAAGCTCTGAACCATTCTGGCTTTCCATAAAATAAATTTTAAAAAGAAAAAATGGAATTCTTAATATTAAGTCTTATTACATAGATATAGGAATCAAATCAATTTAGTACTGGCAGAGGGACAGACACATAAATCAGTGGAGCAGAGTAGAGATCGGCGTAAATCCACACTAATATATACCCAGTTAATTTTAACAAAGATGCAAAAGCATTTCAACAGACAAAGGATAGCCTTTTCAATAAGTGGTGCTGGAGCCATTAAATATTCATAAAATAGAAAATTGTTAAAGAACATGTATACAAAAAAAGGAATTCCAAATGGATCATGCACTTAAAAGTAAAATGTATGGGGAAGCTGGGATGGCCCAGTGGGTTAAGCGCTCACTTTGCAGCAGGGGGCATCGAGGATCGAATCCCGGCCCTGCCCATGCGGACCCATATGCTGAACTGGGGAGTTCCCCCAGTTCAGTTCTCTCTCTGTCTCTGTATCTTTCTCTCTCTCTCTGTGTCAAAAATAAATAAATAAATAGAAATATTAAAAATAATAATGTTTAAAAAAAAGTAAAATGTAAAGCTTCTAAAAAAAACAGGAGAAAATATTTGGGACGCAGGTGTAGGATTAAGTAGTATTCGTCAATTTGATATCAAAATCATAATCCATAAGAGCAAAAACTCAATAACTTGGACCTCACAACAACAAAAAATTTATTTTGCTCTACAAAAGATTCTGTTAAAGAGACAAAAATGGGATTTACAGACTGGGAGAAAATATTTTCAAATCACATATCTGAAATAGCTCTTGAATCTAGAATATGGAGACAACTCCTAAAACTCAATATTAAAAATATATATCCAACTATAAAATGGTCAAAGAACATGCACAGAAATTTCACTGGAGAAGCTGTAGGGGTGGCAAATAAATGCATGAAAAGATGCCTAATTCATTAGCCATTGGGGAAATGCATATTAAAACATTAATGAGATATTACTATATATCTAACAGAAAACCTAAAATGAAAAATAATTACATCTGAAGCTGGCAAGGGTTGAGAATGTAAAAAAATACTTTGGTATTTTCTTTAAAACTAAAAATGGACTTATCATAAGATCTAGAAATTTTACTCTTGAGTATTTATCCCAGAGAATTAAAGACTTGTGTTCATATGGGAAATTGTATTTTAATGTAAATAGTAGCTTTATTTAAAATAACCTACCGGTATACTAGGAAAGTACCTAAAAGTCTTCAAAGGATGAATAAACAAACTGGTAAATCCAAACTGAATAATGGTCAGTAATAAAAAGAAAGACATTATTGATATACTTGTACACAAAACTTAGATGTATCTGAGTGATATAATGCTGAATGGAAAAAAAATCTCTAAAGAATGCATATTAAATTATTCCATCTATTGAATAATCAAGATAACAAATAGTATAATTATAGAGATGGAGAATGGACTAGGTAGAATAGTGGTTGCCAGGCATTAGGGATTGGGTGGGTATGGAATGGATGTGGCTATAAGGAGTAACATTAGTGAATTCTATGGAAATGATAGAGTTGGGTATTCTGATTGTGGTAGTAGATAAGGGAGTTACATATGTGATAGAATAGCACAGAATTATATATATGTACAGACAAATGAGAATATCTGTATCTGGTGAAAATTTTTTTAAAGATTTATTTTATTGTTTTTGACAAAGAGAGACAGAGAAAAGGGGGAGGGCCCAGAGCAGTCTCCATAGTTGTACATCATGAGATTTCAACATGGTTTTCTTCCACATGTGTGGGTTGGGGGCCTCCCAAATGGGAGGCATGCAGCTTTGAGCCAGAGGCTGAACCAGGGGGCAAGAACTAAACTAGGGGCTTCCCATATGGGACGCACACCCCAGTTCAGCATATGGGTCCGCATGGGCTAGGGCAGAGATTTGATCCTCAGTCCCTGGGGCTGCAAAGCAAGCATTTAACCCACTGAGCCATCCCAGCTTCCCCTAAATGGTAAAATTTAATAAAAATGTATGGATTGAACCAATGTCAATTTCTTATTTTTTATATTATTCTCTAGTTGTGTAAGATTAACCCTGGGAATGCTAACAAAAGGGTGCATGGGCTTTTCTACACTTGCCATATCCTCTGCCTCTATAATTATTTCAAAATACGACGTTTAAGAGCAAGATGTACTATGTAACTTCCTAAACATGTGATCCAATGAAGTTGAGAAGTTCCCAGTGTGCAAACAGCAAGCACTCCTCTTTTAGAGTGCTTATAATTCATCCTATAGATACCATTCTTTTGGATTAGAGAACTGCTTTGGTCTCTAAGATACAAATACCTGTCCATATAATTGCATATGCACTTTCTGATTTATTGGCTACAGAGCATAACAGGAAGTTGAGAAAAATTCTTACAAATATTAGACTTTGGCCAGGCCAGGATACATAGGAAAGCACATGGAGAGATGAAATCTTGGATAGTCCAATAAAAAGTTTTAATAGTCACCCCCACGGTATTTATTTTCTTTCAGGAAGCTCTGTTAAGTGATTGGTCTGAAAATGATAACAGGTCAGTTTAGAGCAATTTTGTAATCTTGGATCTCATTTCAAAAAAACTTATTTTTCTTTCTTCTTTTCCTTAGAAAGAAGCAAGCTTATTTCTATAAGCTTTCATTGATTTCTCAATTTTACAAATGTGGTCAATGATCCATGAAAACCAAACAATTCAGTGTAGCACCACCATTCAAATAAGAAAGGGAAATAAACAACTATGATGTGAGTTCAAACTGAGCAGACACAACCACTGTTTCAATGAAACATGAAACTGCCAAAAGGAAGGCCATTTAGCTGTAGCTACATGATATACACAGTGAAATTTTGATTTTTATGACACATTTGCCTGCAAAACTAGATTTAACCTGTTATATTTTCATCAGTGTTATTTTTATGTGTCATTTTTTTATTTTTAAAATTTTTATATTTGAAGTGTGTGTGTGTGCATTTTCTTTCAGTTCTCAAATATTTTGTTTAAGACCTTTGAAATGCTGTGGGATCTGGAGTTGTCTTATGGGGCCTAATGGATAAAATTACCCTTCATGTCCTTTTATTTACATTTTAGCCCAGAGTTCTCTAACTTTGGCCTGCTTCAGAATGACTCAAAGAATTTGTCAAAGTTTGCTGTGCCCTACCCCAAGTTTCTCATTTAGTTGACGAAGGATTGGATCTGAGAATTTGTGTTTTTAACAAAGCTTTCAGGTGATACTGATTTTTCTGGTTTTTGGGAACCACACTTGGAGAACCACAGTTCTCATCCAGGATAAGTTTGTCCATATATGGCAAAATTAGCACAGCTTTTCTGGAATGGCCAATAATTTTTGTCTTCCTCACTTATCTCCATATAGTTTTATTTAGTTCAGGAACTAATGGGGAAAAAAACTCAAAACATTCATTTCTTTAAAACTCCGTTGTTTAAAATTGAGTTACTTCAGAACTGCTACTCTATTTCACAGCTGAATATTAGGAAATTAATTTCAAAATTGATTTTGCAAAGGGAACATGGTAAGATCCTGAAGCTGATACAAAAAGAAAAAACCAACCTAATTTATGAAAAGTTACAGTGGTTTGCAAACCAATGATCTAATTTAATGGTATTTCAGATCAGAACACACTGAGTATTGCCTTTTAATTCTAGCTAGTGGTTTGCCCTTGAGCAAGTTACTGAATGTATTAAAGAATCAGTTAACTCTTAGGTAAATAGGTGTCATAAAGGAGTCTAGTCATGGGGTTAAAATAAGGAGTAAATACAATTATGTGCATTAAGTGTCTAACACAGAGCCTTGCAAATAACAAATACATCATCTACATCATCAACATAAAAATGAATATTGTTCCCAGAAAAACTACTAGACTTTAAACAGAGCCCTTCATTCAACACATTAGCTCAAAGTGGGAAATGATGATTCAACCATAAGAAAAAATAAAATAATGCCATTTGTAAACACCATGGATGAATCTGGAGATTATCATGCTAAGCGAAATAAGTCAGAAAAGATTGAGAACCATTTGATTTGATTTGTGTGTGGAATAGAAAACTGAAAACAACAAACAAGCAAAAACTCAGATATAGACAACAGTTTAGTGGTTACCAGAGGGTAAAGTGGGTCAGAAATAAGAAAACAGAAAGATATTTGACTTTTTGGGTGCTGAGCACACAATGCAATATATAGATAATGTATCATAGAATTGTATACTGGAAACCTACATTATTAATAACCCAATCAATTTAACTTAAGAAATCAGACATTAAAACTCATTTTTCTTGGTCAAAAGGGACTGTGGATTCACCAAAATGCTTTATGAATGCTGCCAGTACCTTCCTTTACCAAACAAAAATGGTAACAGATAGCTTTTCTTTCAACCTCTTTCAATATAGAACAAGGAGGAAGAGGGGCAGCTGCATGTCAATCCTACTTTGCTGACTTCCAACATTAGATCAAAGCATCAGTAACCTTTATCTCAGTTTCTTTGAGAGTTAAATTTCATTACTTTAGGAATATTCACAAAACTCCTTTCAGCTATAGGTGATGCAAGTTTCAGCATCTTTTTGTTTCAGATGAAAGAAAACGAACATCTAACCTTTATAAATACTGATATAAAAAGGAAGTACTTGAGATCTGGGTTTTAGTCTTAATTTTGTCAGGAACAGCAATAGTTTATTCCAGTCAATTCCTATCAATATATTCACTCCTCATATATCCTCATCTATCACATGCTTGTCTTAAAACTACACAGGACAGTTATAGATTAAAATAAAGTGTAAATTGAAAGCATTTGGAAAAGGAAAACTACTCTACAATTATAGAAATAATTACTCACATCACAAACACCATAGCCAGAAGCCAGATTTACATATCAACACTTTGTTGTTGGAGACTTTGGTGTATGAACATTTTAAAAGAGAATGTAATTTGAGTTTTCATGGTTCTTGTACTTTTTGTGACATCTTGTTCATTATCTAAAAGAAAATTTTGTCAATTCTGCAAAATTAAATAGCTTAATGTCTTTCTTTGTATTTGTTTCAGTGACATGTGTGATACTTGGGACTCATGTCACTATGAACATGCAAGTATCCAGGCTGAGACAGGGGTCTGTTGAGCTTTTCTTTGTGACAAGCAAAGGACCATTCGTGAGTCTAGGAAAGCAGAAGTAGGGCCAGGAGGGTGAAGGAAAAGCAAATGCCAACCATATTGGAATCATGGAGAACAATCATTCTAGAGAGAATTTGATTAACTTTTGCGTGAAGAAGTTCCCCTTATGTTTGCAAATTCACTAGCTTTTTCACAGACATTGTAGCTCTCTTGACCAGCATCCAACTAAAGGGTTATATTCTCTAGGAATTCTGGGAAGTGCAATAAAGGGTGGTCATGTAATCCCTGATGGTACAATTCCATCTCAGAGTGCTCCCTCTTGCTACTTCTCAGAAGTCCTAAAAACCAAACAGTAAAGCACTCCCACCCTTCAGAAGAGTGTCAGGAGTTTTCACCACTCAGTCTATACCTCTCTTCTTTCTTTCTGTCAAGTCTCTGGGAATTGATTGATATTTACCTGGGGAGAAAAACTTGAAATTCTATCCCATAGTAATGTAACCATATCACGTTAAACATGTTAAACATTGCGAGAGAGAGAGAGAGAGAGAGAGAGAGAGAGAGAGAGAGAGAGAGAGAGAGAGAGAGAGAGAGAGAGAGAGAGAAAGAAAGAGAAATAAAACAAGACAGAACAAGTGCAGGAGACAAAAATATAGTTCCTGAAAAATAGTTAGCTGCTACTTTAAGATGCTTAAACTTTCAAGTAAAGTATACAAAAAATATTATCATGAAAATGCATTGCACTAAATCATAATACATTTCTGTGTTAAGTATAAACTTATAAACATTGGCTCCGTATGAGAATTTTTAACTTTAAGAAACTTAATATGCACTAGATACAAAAATCCAAATATATAAAACACTTGACATAGGAGAAAATTAATTGCTTTAGTGAAAATTCTTTCCTTAGCAAAAGGTTTTATTAACAGTCCATTTTAAGAAATTTTAATATAAATCATTAACTGGAATAACAAACTATTCAAACCCAGTTCAAGTTTAAGGTTGACACAAATAAGGATGAAGCATCTCAACCTATAACTAAGTAACTTGCTATAGAGAATTTGATTTGCCAAAATTTGATTTGCATGCAACTTCTTCGTAATTTAGCTTTGTACACAGTGAGTCATGACAATAGAATTGTGAGATTTGTCGGGTTCTTAAATTTAGGTTTTTGTCTTTTAATGTCTTCAAGAGTCCTGAGGACAACTGAAGTGTTGTTATCCTGTAGGCATCTGAGAGACCGGGTCATCATAATTTGCCTATCTGGACCTAATAGTGTCTGATCATAGAGAATAAACTCTAATGAACTACATGAACTCTGGTAATAGATCACAGTCTACACTAGACATCTTTTTTCCATTATCAACTGTGTTTAGAGAATTTGTGAGACTGGGGGGTCACGATACTGCTGGGACAGCTTGAAGAAGATTGATGGTATAAAGGAGTCATTTCTTATTCAACCTGAGAAGTAATGGCTTGCTCTGATTCTGGAAGGTGGGAAAGGTCCTATTATGATTACCTATTTTCTGCATAAAAAAATTACTGCAAAGGATGGTGGTTGAAATATTTCCATGCAGTTACCAGGATTGTGTGGGTCAAAAATCCAGCCTAGGCTCAGCTGGGAGATTTTTGTTTCATGTGAATTGGCTAG
>PVKE010044714.1:0-12895 GCA_004027555.1 Craseonycteris thonglongyai | reverse complement strand
GGCATGAGTCTGTTTTCCCTCTGGGGGTTTGCCTATCAGATGGGCTTCTCTTTATTTTTTCTTTTGGGCTCAGTTGTGGGAGAAGGAGATTTTGGGAGAGGGTTGGGGGAAGCAGACAGCTTCTGTGTCCTGGGGCACTTCAGGTTGCTGTCCTAGCTGTTAGATAGCAGGGTAGTAAAGGTGTGGCCAGGGGTGGGGACATGTGAGTAGGAGCTAGGGCGGGCCTGAGACACAATGGCAGATTCCTCTTTCAGCAGGGGGGCTGGTGGTTCAGCGCAGGGCAGGGCGCAGGAGCTCTGGTCTTTCCTCTGCCTGGCTGCCCCTCTTTCAATCGTATCTGTAAGCCACGCCCCAGGGCAGCACTTGGATGGGCTGGGGCTTGGAAGAGGCCCCGGTCAGCTGCGCAGTCCCGCGCACCGGCAGTGACACTGCAGAGACCTGGCTGGCAGACCTGTTGCGCGCAGTCCGCAACGCCCCAGAGGCCCGGTGGGTGGGACGCCAAAAGCTCAGTTGCACGCTTGCGAGCAGGCAGCAGTGCTGCAGCCGCCTGGTGGGCAGGGCGCCGAAAGCCGGTCTTGGGCGCAGGCAGTGGCGCTGCGACAGCCTGGTGAGCGGGGCACCAAAAGCTTAATTGCGCGCTGGCAAGCAAGCAGCGGTGTCACGGCTGCCCAGTGGGTGGGGCGCCGAAAGCCCTGCACGCACAGGCCATAGCTGGGGCAGCAGCCGCTCTATGCTCCCAGCTCTGTTGAGACGGCCGGATTCACTCTAAGCACGTCCAATGCAGCTATGCCCACTCAAGCCCCAGCCCCCACTCCAAGAGCCCTGTCTTCAGAAGGCGCTCCCTCACAGTCAATCTCCTCCGTAAATCAGGGGTGCTGAGCTGTTGTGGGCTGGTGCCCTGCTCTCACCCCGCCCATCCGGAAGTGCAGCCGCCCTGCTCCACAGTCCCTGTTCCACTTTACGCTCTGTGATCTGATTAGGGCACTGCGTGCTGTCCCTTGAGCTGGAATGTTAAATTGTCCACAGTCTTGTGGGGATTCCACGCTCCCTAGGTCTCGGCTTCCAGCCCGCCCTCGATCCAGCTCCACTTTGACCATAGTCTCCCAATCCCCCTTTGTTTTTTCCAGCCTTGCGCTGTGCTCCGAGTCTCTGTCCCCGAACCGCTGCTTCCTTTTCCCTCTCCTGCTCTCCCCTTTTTTCTCTAATCTTTGGGTGTTGTTCTGCATTGGGTGGTTCTCTTAGTTGAGTTTTCTTCTCAGGGTTTCCCCTGTGGATTCCCCTCTGTTCACAAGGCCCTTCCCAGGCAGTTATCAGCATTCTCCTCTCATGCCACCATTTTTGATCTCTAGTTACCCAGTTTTGCAAAGTGGGAATTGAGTGGTAATGACAGCATGGTCATCACTCACAGGCCCAGACAAGCCAGGCACAATGCTGATGAGAAGATGGTTGAAGGCTTTAGCCTGGGTTAATGTAGCTCTCCAGAGTAACCTAAGGCTTCATATAAATCATGGTTGGCTCTAAATCTATTATTTAACCAAGCAATGCCTTTTAAAGATATTTTAAGGGGAAGCTGAGATGGCTCAGTGGGTTAAGCGCTCACTTTGCAGTGCCAGGGACCGAGGATTGAATCCCGGCCCAGGTCCGTGGGGACCCATATGTTGAACTGGGGAGTGCCCCCAGTTCAGTTCTCTCTCTCTCTCTGTCAAAAACAACAACAACAACAACAACAAAAGATATTTTAAGCAAAAATTGTGAAAACTCATTTTAAGAAACCAAGTGATAATTCCCTAGAATATTAGTTTAAATAGAACATCTTCTTTTCCATGAAAGATGTATAAATGAGGCCTTAGCCATTTTTCATATATTTCTTTAATTACTCATATATAGATTTGCACTTGTTACTGTTTCATGCACACATATTACCTCAATCAATTGGAAAGTTCATTAAGAGCAATGAGGGAGACCTTTTCTTTTTTATACTATTACCAGGTCTCTGAATGAAACTTTGTTCATAAAACAGGGATGCTGTTGTTATTGCTGTTGTTGTTGTTGTTGTTTGGGTTTTTTTTATACCAAATTGCATCATAATTTGAGGACAGTTAGATATAATTCTCATTCATTCATTGACATTAAATCGATATTAGATCTTTTTAATAGCCTAAAATATTATTAGGCAAATACATTTTGACCTTCAAAATATATTTACCTCATTTAGATTACTAGTTTTGTTCTTATTATATTCTAGCTAAATTGTCACACATGCAAACAAAACTTAGAGTGATCATTGCTACCCATCTTCAATGTTTTTTTTATCAGTATGACCTCTTTTTCACATCCATGTCATAGCCAGAGAAACTGAGGCAGAGATTTCAAAACACACATCACAGATCAATTTCTTGAGGTCAGGGCCAGCTCCATGGGTGTGCACACTGATGGTCATACACAGCTTACTGCTTCGAGGGCCCCTCTGCTGCTGGGGTCTTGAAATGCCCAGTAATATTTTTAACAAGGAACCCCATGTTTCCATTTTGCTCTGGGCTTTGCATAATATGTAATCAGTCCTGCCTAAGGTGCTTGTTTTGTATTTTTTATATTGGCTGAAGAATAGAGCAATTTTTAAAATATAGTTTTTGATTAAACAAGACTTAGCTGTAAAATTTTTAACTTTTGACTAAAAATACTTGTATGTCTAAGGAGACTATAACAACTGGTATCACTTGAGAGAAATGATACAAAGTAGTGTTCTAGAGCATATTTTTCAACTTTTTATTTGACACAACTTTAGACCTGCAGTAAAATTACAAGAATATTTTTATTTTAAATTTCTATATACCTTTTATCCAGATTTCCCCAAATACTAACGTTTGCTACCTTTGTTTGGCTTTGTTGCTCTTTCTTTCTCATATCACACACACACACGCGCGCGCGCGTGCACACACACACATGCAGTATAATTTTCTTTCCCCATATATATATTTTCTTCATTTTGTGAAAGTAAATGACAGACATGTTGCCCTGTACTCTTATATATTTCAGTGTATAGTTAAAAAAAAAAAAGATGTTTGCTTACTAACCAGACTACAAATATCAAAATAAAAAACTGACATTGATATAATATAATCTACAGACAGAAGACATCATCAAGATGGCGACTTAAGAGGGGATTCTTGAGACCTCTATTGGAAATTATGAGTTGAGCAACTAGAATCTAGCAAGGGAATTTCTAAGAAACATGTAAACTCAGCTGAGAGATCCACTCATCACAAGAAAATACCTAAAATTCAGAGAAAGAATGGGATCAGTGCAGAGACATGTCATGGAGTACAACTCAGGGACTGGCAGAGGAGAGACTAAGGTGGAGGCCTGGGAGCACTGGCCAAGGTGAATTATGACCCCAGGTGGATTGGAAGCCAAGAACTGATAAGGGTGGAGGTGCAGGGGCTGTAGTGTGGCACGGGTAGCAGGAGTATGGGGAGTGTGGCCACAGCACAGAGTGAATGACCTCAGTGCAGGGCAGGTGACTGGAGCGTGAAGCAGGTGACCAGAGCACAGGGCCAGTGGCCAGCACTGTATCAGTGGATAGAGCACCACACCAGTGACTGGAGCATGGCTTTGCCCAGAATGAGGTAGGGCCCCAGCTGGAGTTTTGTGCAGCCTTGGACATAGAGCCTGTCTACTTCCCCATATTCTCTCCCAAAGCTCACCCCTGCCAAATCCACCCAGTCTCTGCATACAGTCAGATATATCTGGAAATCCTCAATTATCCTGTGACAAGCAGGCCTGAACCTTTCTCAACAAACCCTACCCTGACCCTTCCATCTGAGACCAGCAGGGGGATCCAGGGAAACTGTAACATACAGGTGTGGCAGGGTCTAATTGCACTAGGATTGCAGAGGCATAGAATACCATTTCCCTCCATATCATCCCAAAGAGGAGAAACACAGAGACCAAGACAGCTGGGTCAAAGAAGATGAGCTCACCTTCTAGGAAATCTCTCAGTGTGTGAAGACTAAATAACCAAGAGAAAATATTCTAAGACACTGCAGCAATGTAAACTGGGAAGTAAAATAAAGACCTCTTTATATGTATCAGGGGAAAAGTCATTTATGCCTGGGAAGAGAAACACTACAACAGCAATAAGCACCCTAGGGAACAAAGATGCAAAGAAAGAAAATGAAAATCTCCAGAAAAGAAACTTAAAGATATGAAAATACATGATCAAAGTGACACAGAATTCAAGATTACAGTTTTGAAAAACTCAGATCAAAGAAAGGCAGCTAAGCACAGAAAAGCAGTTAAATGTTTTCAGTGTAAAAATCTACAAGCAAAAGAAATACTTTAATTAAAAAATTGAAACTAAAAAAAAACCAGATACAGGATGCCAGGATAACTCAGTGATTGAGCACTTGACAATTTTGAAAAATAGAGGCCAGTCATTTTGTAGAATGTCTCAAACTTGCTTTTATGTGACACTAACACATGATTAGATTCAATTTATGCATTTTGGGCAGGAATATCACAGACACCAGTTGTGTGCCCCATGCATCACATTAGGAGGCACAGGTGTCAGTTTTTCCTATTTCTAGTGATATTTACTTTGATCACTTCATTAAGGTGGTGTCTGCCCATTTCCTAATGTAAAGTTATATTTTTACATTTTATTTATTTATTTATTTATTTATTTTTATTGTTTTTGACAGAGAGAGAGAGAGAGAGAGAGAGAGAGAGACAGATAAAGACAGAGAGAGAACTGGACTGAGGGCACACCCCAGTTCAGCATATGGGTCTGCACGGGCCAAGGCCAGGATTCGATCCTTTGGCACTGCAAAGTGAGCGCTCAACCCATTGAGCCATCCCGGCTTCCCCTATTTTTATATTTTAAAGATTTAGCACATTATGGGAGATAATTTGAGAGGCAAGAATATAAATTTCCAGTTACTTATCAGACTTACTTTCATCCACTGATTTTTGCATCTGCTGCTAATTCTTTTGTAATTAATTATTACTATGATGGTTTCCAAATGGTGATAATATGCTTTAATCAGAAATAAAATATATTCTGTAATTGTTTTTATCTTTTTAATTATTTTCTTAATGGATTTTTATGTTCTTACTTTTTTTGACAGCTAGATTTATCTAAGAGATCTATAAAAATTCCCTAGGTCATTTGGCAAAATACTACTGATTTTATAGTTCATTTTCTTTTTATAATAAATAATTGTTTGCATTGGCCACATTATTTTAATAATTCTAAAATATTTTTGGTGCAACTTTTTTTTTTATATCACAAGGAATTTCCTTCAGACAAATGTTTTTCATTCATTGACTTTGGGTGAGATTCTTTCACTAAAGTTTAAATTTACCAGGTAGAGGTCAATGTTTGAACAACACTCTGATATTAGCAGCAGAGAGCAAGAGCTATGGAAAGATTTTAATCACAAATGACATTCATTTTAATTTATTTTTCATAACTATATGGCACCATGTAGTTAGTATTGCATGATATAGCAAAGAGTTACTACAACTTCTATAATTTTTATTTTTTTATTTTTATGTTTTTTAATAATTTTATTTTTTAATTATTAAATTTATTGGGGTGACATTGGTTAGTAAAAATTAATGGGACTATATCAACTAAAAAATATTTTGCACAGCAAAGGAAACCATCAACAAAGTAAAGAGGAAACCAATCAAATATAGTATGGTTCTTAAAGGAAATGTCACTTTAGTAACAGCATGGGGGAAAAAAGTTTTTGAAGTCATATATTGATAAATGGCCTTTGCAATGACATTTTTTTAGTTTACACACCTGAACAGATCAGACTCTGCTCCTGTTCTACAGATTTTTTTCTATATATACATATATTATGGGAACATAAAGGGTAGATCTAAAGTTCACCAATCTACAAGCATTATCTCTAAATGTATACTCACTTTATCTCTGGGTATTCAAATTTCATAACTGCTAAATTTTAGTGACCCAAATAAGAGTAATGTAGAAGGCCGCCATCTTTTAAAAATGATATTATATAAAGTAGTGATAGTACAAAGAAAATTTGAAAATTATTTTGTGATAAAATGGAATATAAAATTGGAAATAATTCTTACATGGAACTTTGGAATGGTATCTATTGATGGTTTGCTGATAATCAATTTTTTATTATCAATACCATTATCAAATTTTGCCTATATAAATGCTTTAGTTTTGAACCTATACTTTTGAATGTATAACTTGTTTCCATAAATGTGCCCTCTATATTTGCTCATTGGGATGATGGGTTAAATTAGTAGTACCTTAATATATTCCATGCTTTTTAATAATTGAAACTTAACCAATTTATTTTTGTTATTGTTTCCTCTTATTTGAGTTACTTGCTGAATGTTGAGTAAATAAGTTTTTTATAAGAATGTTAACATTTATTTTTATACAAGATGAGATTGAATGACACTGCAATGAAGTAAAATTTGTAGCAAAAAACAACAGAAGTTCCATAATTTTCTGGGGGTAGAAATTGTGTACACTTTGTCTAACTCTATTATAGCTTTCTAATAACCTATATAGTTATCCCTATCCCATACATAGTACCTCATATCCACATTCACTTCATTTTCATCCCCTTTCTCAATTACTATTTTCAACCTCCTTTTATTATAGCTTAACTAGAACTCGTTTTATGTCCAGTGGTAGGTGTTTGCAATATGTAGTTTTCACATGTTAAGCATATTCATAAAGAAGAATATGAAGACCTTATTCTAAAACCATCAAGAACTTTACAAAACTGACACAAACACACACCCTTAAATGCATGTAAGTACAAGGATTCCAAATGTTCTATTTTTTAAATCATATTTTACAAACTTTAAGTAATATTTCAGTATATTCTTGGCAGTGAAATAAACATGGCATATATATATATATACAAATTATTTAATAAATTAACTGCTATTCTTCAATGTAATTTTTTAAGATTTATTTTATTGTTTTTGACAGAGAGAGACAGAAACAGAGAGAGACAGAAGGGGGAGGGCCCAGAGCAGTCTCTATAGTTGTAAGTCATCAGTTTTTGACATGGTTTTATTCCACACAGGTAGGTGGGGGCTGAGTAGCGAAGGAATTGAGTTGGGGGGTGTCCTGCATGGGAGGTATGCTTCCTTGAGCCAGAGGCTGAACTGAGGGGTGAGAACTGGACTGGGAGTCTCCTGTATGTAAGCACGCCTCAGTCCAGCATATAGGTCCACATGGGCCGGGGCAGGGATTTGATCCTTGGTCCACAGGGCTGCAAAGTGAGCTCTTAACCTGCTGAGCCATCTCAGCTTCCCTTCATGTAATTTTTAACATGACTAGCCAGTGAATGAGACATTACTAATTCTGAGTAAATGATTCATTACTACAACTTTAATCTATTTTTATATAAGGACCAATGAAGCAACAGAAAAAATAATGATAACAAGAGGCCTCTGTAGCTTCATGATTATCTTTTGATCTTATTTTTTGATGTAAGATAAACCAGCTTATGATTTTAGTAGTTTGCTGCAGTCAGTACAAATAATCAAATCAGTTTATAGTGTTTGCATGTATCACACTACAGTCAAGTTTCTTTATTTCTTGAATGATTTCCTTTTCTCATTAGCTCTCCAATTTATTCTTTTTTATTATTATTATTGTTAAATTTAATGGGGTGACATTGATTGGTAACAATTAAATAGTTTCCAGATGTACAAGTCCATATCACATCACCCATGCATCGCATTATGTGCTCACCACCCAGAATCAGCTTCCCTTCCATCACTATATATCTGGCGTCCACTCCCACCTCCCCCCACCAACTTTCCTTTCCCCCTCCTTCCCCCCTCCTTCCCCCTCCCCAGGTAACCACCAAACCATTGAGTGTGTCCATAATGCTGGTGCCCACTCCCACCTCCCCTCCCACTCTCCCTCCCTCCTCCTCCCCTTCCCTCAGGCAATCATCCAGTTATTAAGTGTGTCCATACGTCTTTGTGTCTTTGTTCCATTCAGTTTTATATTCCACCTATAAGTGAGGTCATATGTTTCCATTTTCTTTCAGTCTGACTTATTTCTCAACTTCACTAGCAATTAGGGAGATGCAAATAAAAACCACAATGAGATACCATCTTACACCTGTTAGAATGGCTATAATCAGCAAGACAAGGGATAACAAGTGCTGGAGAGGCTGTGGAGTAAAAGGAACCCTCATACACTGCTGGTGGGAATGTAAACTGGTACAACCACTATAGAAGGCTGTATGGAGATTCCTCAAAAAATTAGAAATGGAACTATCATATGACCCAGCAATCCCTCTAATGGGTATCTACCCAAAAAACCTGAAAACCTTAATCTTTAAAGATGTTTGTACCCTCATGTTCATCGCAGCACTGTTCACAGTGGCCAGAACATGGAAACAACTAAAATGCCCTTCGATAGATGACTGCATAAAGAAGATGTGGTACATTTACACAATGGAATATTACTCAGCAATAAGAAAAGATGAAATACCGTCATTTGTGACAACATGGATGGACCTAGAGACCATCTTATTAAGCGAAATAAGTCAATTTATTCTTATATCAGAATCTAAATTGCTTACCACCTTTTGTCCAACCCAATTCACACTTAGCAACAGTATATGTTTATCTGAATTGTAAGGGGCACTCCTATGGGTGGCAGTGAATCATGGAGAAAAGAGCATTTAGTTAGAAGCCAGAGGGCAGAGTGTTCCCATTTTCTTGCTTTAAGTGGTTGAAAAGCTTTGTGCTTCCTTGTCTCAGTGAAAATGGCCTGCAGTAGGTTAAAGGGATGTGTCAGTATATCAGTTAGCTTTTCACATGTAAACAATCACCCCACAATGTAGTGGCTAAAAACATAGTGGTTGACTGTTTCTCATTACTGATGGGCTGGGTGGTTCTTCTCTCTGTGTGGTGCTGGCTAGAGTGTCTTGTGTGACTGCATTCAGTTAATTACTATATTAAGTTTGGAGGTTCAAGAAGTTCTCTTTACCATGTCTGGGGCTTTAGTGCTGGATCATGGGCTCTGGCACCTCATTCTCTCTCTGCACATTGTCTAATGCCATATGGCCCCTCTGTCTATCAGAACATTTTGGACTTCTTACCTGGAGACTCAAGGATCTAAAAGAGCAAAGATTCCAGGCCTTTTTAAGGGCTAGTCCTCATTTTGGCAGAGTGCTACTTCTACTGCATTTATTGCAATGGTTTCCAACCCTTTTCCACTTGTGTTCCCCTTTTAAACCCATTTCTAGAAATTGTACCCCTTGTTTTTAAAACAGCTGTTTTTAAATACTGACAATTTTGTTTGGTGGCTATCTTAATGTAAAATAGTGAAAATGAGGTAATAAGTTAGAAAAGAAAAATTACTACACTAAAAGTACAAACCACAGAATTAATTGCAAAATACTCATAACAGTTAAATATTGATGATAATTAAGTATTTAACAAACTTTTAATTTATTATTAATAATATTTATTTGTGTTATCTGAAAATTTGTAATAACTGTTATGCAGATCACTAGCTGATTGAAATACTTTAGTAAGATTGTTGAGCTTGCTTTGATGCACTTAGTTTCTTAAAATCAGTCTCAAAAGATGCACGATAGGATACAATTTTAAATCTGGACTTGCATTAAGCTTGTGGTACTTATTTTTTACAGAGGTAAGAAGAAAAAGCTCTCTCCACTAGTTCAGTATTAGTAAATGGCAACAAGTATTTGAGTGTCTTCTCACTGAGCTGTTCATATTCCTCACTGACATCTACCCAGAAGGTAATAAGATACTTTCTTTTAAAGTCAGAATTTTAAGAAGAATCGTTTGAAAGTTCGATTTACTGTCTTTTTTATTGATTGATAGTTTAGCTTCTTTGAAGAATTCTTCATTGAAGAGATCTGCACTCCAGTTGTTTACTTTCTCACATTGAGGGAACTATTTATAAAAGGACACTTCAAGACCTTCTAAGGCGACTTCTCCAGCCCCAATCCTCTTCTGGGGCCAGTGAATGCCACCCAGGAACGCTCCCAATAAAGGCTTGCATTTAACTAAAAAAAAAAAAGAAAAAAAAAAAAGGTCATCTAAGTGACTTACAATATTCTCTTTCACATTTTAGGCTAGGTACAAGTCATTTTCAGATAAGAAGTTGTGCAGAGTTTCAAAAACCTCAGGCTGACCTCTTTCAATGCACACTTCCCAAAAGTCAAGCATTTTAATAATTGACTCAATTCATTCAGTTAATTTGAATATATTAATTGAGCTGTTTTGAAGTCCAAAGTTTATTTGTTCATTCATAGAAAAAATATATGATAAATATGCAGTACTTGGAAGCCAATCACTGTCCTGAATCTTTGGAGCAAGAGGAAAATAATGATCTTCAAAAAATAGCTAGACTTCATGCAGAGTTCTAACATCTATGTAAGTACATTGCCACTAGATAGCCACTTTACCTCCATATGCAAATGTGCTGTGAATGCTATTTGTTTCTTCATACAGAGCTCTAAACAATCTGGAATTTCATGATTGTGACTTAACAAAATTTACAATTTTTACAGCGTCATCAAGAACATCTTTCAGTTTACTAGGAAGAGGCTTGAATGCAAGGCTTTGTCTATGAATGTAGCAATGACTCCATGGTACATGGGGAGCTACTTTAATTCGGCCACAGAGGCCTATAAAACAACATGACATGGCTTTCCTCCATCAGTGCATACACCACAATTCAACCAACTAATGTTCTTTGCAATAAAATAACCATTGATTACATTAAAAATATCTTTGCCTGTGGTATGCTGTGTCAATGGGTAACAAAGCAACAGGTTTTCCTCAATTTCATTTCCTACCAAGTACCTAGCAATGACGAGCAAAGTAGATAAGTCAGCAACATCTACAATTTAATCGACCCAAATAAAAAAGAATTTACTTTTCTAATTCTATTAATACTACTATAGCTTCAACACCATCAGTCGTTTTCTAAATTTGCCAAGACATTATATTGTTTGAAAAAGAGATAGTATTGATTTTTCAGACATGTTCTTCCCCAAACATACAAAAAAACCAGTATATCCTTAATACAAAGAGAAATTAAACCTTCAGCTGTGATGTGGTTTTAACACATTTAGTTATGCAATAAAAAATACTGTATGAAGCCTCAATTGCATTCTCATTATCTTTTTTTTCTGACATCTTATAACAGTTGGATGTTTTTCTAAGCACTGGAAATAATGTATTTGTTTTTACACATAGGATGTTTAGTTACTAAATTTTCATGAGTAGAGAGGGTTTCATGCAACCATTGGAGATTATTTCCCCACACACCACACACAAAGGCTTAGGACAGTCATCATCCCCTACAAATGAAAACCCATATTTAATATACTCTTCAGAATATTTCCTTTTCTTCTGTGTAGTATCTGACACACACACCTTTTTACTATCTCCTGGTGTTAGTGTACTCTTAGCTGCAGACATGTGTTGAGAAGTACTGGGCAATGGGTTATAATCCACACCAAGTTTTGTTTTTTTAACCATTCCTGTTTCCAACCACTGACCCGTAACTGACATGCTTAAAAGTCATTGACAATAATAACTGAAACTATGGTAAACACTAAGTAAAAAAACTACTTAAAAAGAATCATGATTAAAGACAATGCACTTATTTTTACTCAGTCAATAACTAAACTGACCGACCGTCTATGTTTATAAGTTTAGGAAAGTTCTAGAATATTGCAAATATTTTGTTCTGAAACTGTGTAATGATGGGTAGAAGAGGGGGTTGAGAGAAGGGTTCAGAGCTACACCCTCAACAATCATCATTCGCTAATGTGATCTAATTATGAAATGTCACCATTAACTGTGATTCAAACTTAATATTTATTGTTCCATAAGTAACATTTTGCTTTTTTTTTTTTGCTTTTCTTGTTTTTCAGCCATTACTGATTATTTTTTGAGTACCCCTGAATGGCCAAGCATGTACCCTGGGGTACACATACCACTATTTGGGAACCAACAATTTATTGGCAAGACAAGTCACATTCCATTGGGCAAGATTGGCCTGATTCAAGGAAAGAGGAAGTGGATTTCTCCTCTTGATATAAAGAAGGTCATGTGTACACAGGGAGGGGAGAAATTTTTGCAACTAATTTTTGAAACTACTCATAAGAAAGCTGTTGCACGCAGCCCAGACTAATGTTTTCCTTTTTTTTTTTCTCAGTTGTCATATCCAGTTTTTCTCAGGAAATTATTCTTTCACCTCTCAGTCCATACGCACTTGGTAAAATCCCATTTCTAGCTCATGTGTAAAGTATGAGACTGGGTTTCAGTTACTCAATACATCATGTTACCTTACTATTGAGTTCAGGAGTGAAAATGTGCTCTATTCCAAATCAAGTGGTACAATAAAGTCTCTTTTTACTGGTCATTCTGGGAAACAGATTCTCATTCTCTTCCCTAGTGGACTTGAAGCTACAGTGGGTTAGCTAATCAGAGATAATGAAGAAAACCAGTTAGAAGAAAAACTCAAGCAGAGAAAGTAGAGCCAAAAGCTGGAGAGAGGAATTAGTGGACCCTAATGATATAATCTGAGCCCTGGAATCAAGCTCGTTGGAAGCCAGAGCTCCACCTTGGTTTTTCCCAATGCTGTAATCCAACTGATTTTTTCATGTGCATAATATGAGTTGGGTGTTATTTCACTTGACCAGACAAATTCCAAATAATAAAAATAGAAAGCTAAAATTGTCTGCAATTCTATTCCCTCCTTGGCTTTTGTGGCCCAAAGCTTAAATGCCTTGAAGAGAATGGGGTAAGGAGAAAAAAATTCTTCTATGAGAAACATAAGGAGAGAATGAAATCGTTTTTCAACAGTAAAAAGAGATTTTTC
>PVKE010044713.1:0-12906 GCA_004027555.1 Craseonycteris thonglongyai | reverse complement strand
ATACACTGCTGGTGGGAATGTAAACTGGTACAACCACTATGGAAGGCTGTATGGAGATTCCTCAAAAAATTACGAATGGAATTACCATATGACCCAGACATCCCTCTACTGGGCATCTGCCCAAAAAACCTGAAAACCTTAATCTTTAAAGATGTTTGTACCCGCATGTTCATTGCAGCACTGTTCACAGTGGCCAGAACATGGAAACAACCAAAATGCCCTTCGATAGATGACTGGATAAAGAAGATGTGGTACATTTACACAATGGAATACTACTCAGCGATAAGAAATGACGAAATACAGTCATTTGTGGCAACATGGATGGACCTAGAGACCATCTTATTAAACGAAATAAGTCAGACTGAAAGAATCCAGAAAAATATGACCTTACTTATAGGTGGAATATAAACTGAAAGTTACAAAAACACAGAGACCTATGGACACACTCAATAACTTGGTGATTGCCTGAGGGAAGGAGAGGAGGGGGGAAGGAGAGAGGGAGGGGAGGTGGGAGAGGGTACCAGCATTATGGACACGCTCAATAGTTTGGTGGTTACCTGGAGAAGGGGGAGGAAGGGGGAGGGAGAGTTGTGGTGGGAAGGTGGGAGTGGGCACTGGATATATGGTGGTGGAGGGGGGCCTGATTCTGGGAGGTGGGCACATAATGTGATGCATGGGTGATGTGATGTGGAGTTGTCCATTGGGAAACTGTCTGATTGTTACCAACCAATGTCACCCCATTAAATTTAACAATAAAATATAATTTTAAACAAAGTTTCATTTATAAATTAGGCACAGAAAGAGGTTAAAAACAATAACCAATAATAAAATAGAGCAATTATTAGTATTATAATAGAAGTTATATGAACAGCTTTGTAGCCACTACTAAGTAAAATAAGGGTTACTTGAACACAAACACTGTGATACCATAACAGTTGATCCGATAACTGAGACAGTTACTAAGTGACTATGGGATATGGGGAGCATATATACTGTGGATATGCTGAACTAGGGATGATTAATATCCCAGGCAAGAAGGAGCAGGATAGCTATAGATTTCATCATGCTACTCAGGACAGCATACAACTTAAAATGTACGAATTGTTTACTTCTGAAATTGTCCATTTAGTATGTTTTTGGATTTCAGCTGACCATGGCTAATTAAACCAGCAAAATAAAAACTACAGATAAGGCGGTACCACTGTATGCTTCTTTTTGAAATGCAACATAATGAAAATTCTTTGAAAAAAATTTGGTAGTTTCTTATATAGTTTAAAAATGTAACCAATTTAGAACCCAGCAATTCTACTCTTAAGAATTCACTAAAAGAAGTAAAGCATAATAAAAAAAAGTTCATGAAAGCTTTATTCTAAATAACACCCCCTAAAATCAAGAGGATGATAGACAAATTATGGGATTTGAGGTAGAATACTTCTCCTTAACAAAGAGCAAAGGGCTAATATGCTTTATATGCAACAAGTGGATACATCACAAAAACAATATGCTATGTAAGAGACAGAAGATGTTTCTATTTATATGAGGTTTTAGAACAGGCAAAACTAATCTATAGTGGAAAAATAAGCAAACTGGTTCCCTAGAACGAGAGGTTAGGATTGACTGCAAAGAGGCATGTAGAAATTTCCTCAGGATGGAGAAGTCATGTATCTCAATAAGAGTATGGATTATACAAGTATTTCCATTGTTAAAACTCACTGAACTATGACACTTAATATCTCTTTTTTTCACAGTATATAAAATATACATATTATAAAATTAGATGAAAAAATTATACTTTTCTACAAAAATTATTCAGTCAGGATCCTTTCAAAATAAAAATGATCGCCATGTTAACAATGTAGGATTTTAAGTGATTTTTAAATGTTGCTTTCTCTGTTTATTTATTCATTCAGCAATTATTGAGTACTTGTTATGTGGCTGTCACTCTTCTATGTGTTTTGAATGCATCACTGATCAAAACAGATATGCCTGCTTTTAAGTTGCTAACAATCTATAAGGAGGGGCATGAGGAGAAGACAGATAATTAGGAAAACCATAATAAATAAGTAAATGATGCAATACTTTAAAAACTGAGAAATGGAGATATCATCAAGATGGTGGACATGAGAGGAGCTCTTGAAAACTCTCCTGGAAAAAACAACAAAGTGAAAAATGAAAATCCAACCAGAGAATACCTAAGCAGCACTCAACCTCAGCTGAGAGACCCACTCATCACAAGAAAATATATAAAGGCCAGGGAGAAGGGAAGGGAGCAGTGCGGAGACATGCCACAGAGCGTGACCCGGAGACCCACCCAGTGACCGACCCAGAGGCTCACTCGAGTCCAGCAGAGGAGAGACTGACTGAGGTGGGAGGGTGGGAGCGCCGATCAAGGTGCAGAAGAACTCTGGGCGGGTTGGAGGCCTGGAACGGACAGAGATGGAGGCGCAAATGGCCAAAGCATGGGGTGGACAGCAGAAGCGGGTGCAGCTGGCTGTGATGAGAAGCCCCCCAGTGTGCAGGGGAAGCAGCCATGGCTTGGTGATGGCGGCCAGAGTGTGGTGCAGCAGGCCAGAGAGAGGCACCAGCAGCGGCCAAAGAGAGGCACCAGCAGCAGCCAGAGATTGGTGTGGGTGACTGGAGTGAGGGTCTGGGCCAGAGCATGGGTCTGGCTGCTAGAGTGTGGGTCTGCCTGCTAGAGCATGGGGCTTGTGGAGTGTAAGGTTGGTGACCAGAGCAGCAAGCTTGCATTCTGGTGGCTACAGTGCTGGCAGCAGGAGCATGCTGATGGCTAAAGCGCAGAGTGGCCCTTGATGAGGAGGGGCCCCAGCCAGAGCACTGCACAAGCCTTGGACTCAGAATCTGGTGGCTTTCCCTTGCTGTCTCCCAAAATTTGCCCATCCCCCACCAACCCCACCCCCATAGGCAGCTCAGCCCAATGCCTGCATTTAGTCAGTTGCTGCCAGGAATTTGCCATTACTCTCTGACTTAAACACACCTGTGCCTTTTCCAAAAAACCCTGCCCCCACCTTCCCCACTGAAGCCAGCAGAGGGACATAGGGGAACTAGGAAGCATGGGCATGGCACCTTCTGACTGCAGTGAGATCTCAGAGACATAGAATACCATCACCCACCATATCTTCCCAAAGAGGAGGTGTACAGAGACTAAGATGACTGAATCAAAGAAAAGTTCACCTTTCAGGAAGTCTCCCACTGTGAGAAAACCAAATATTCAGAGAAAATGTTGTAAGACACTGCAGAAACACCACCTAGGAAGTGAAAGAAAGATCTCTTCACATCAGAACACTCCTTATGCCCAGGAAGAGAAAGAATACTATGAAGGATTATATGCCATCAATTAAGCAACCTAGAAGTAATGGATAATTTTCTAGAAACATATAGTCTACCTCAACTGTATCAAGAAACTGGATAATCTAAACAGACCAATAAACAATAAGGAAATTAAAACAATCATCCAAAACTTCCCCAAAAGCAAGAGTCCAGGGCCAGATGGTCTCACTGATGAATTTTATCAGGTATTCAAAGAGGAACTAACACATATCCCCCTCAAATTTTTCCAAAAAAATTGCACTAGATGCAATATTTCCCAACTCATTCTATGAGGCCAACATTACCCTAATATCAAAGCCTGGTAAGGACATCATTAAAAAATAACAAAACTATCTTTGATGAACACTAATGGAAAAATTCTAGACACAATACTAGCAAATAGAATACAATGATGCATTAAAAAGAATATACATCATGATCAACTGGGATGCATCCCGGGGGGACAAGGATAGTTCAACATACACAAATTGATCAAGGTGATACACCACATAAACAAAATAAAAGATAAAAAACATATAATTATATCAATTGATGTAGAAAAAGCATTCGACAAGATATAACATCCATTTACAATCAATGTGTATAGAAGGAAAGTACCTCAACATAATAAAAGCCATATATGACAAACCCTCAGCCAATATCATACCGAATGGAAAAAAATTGAAACCTTTTCTTCTAAAATCAGGAACAATACCGGGATGTCCCCTGTCACCACTGCTATTCAACAAAGTGCTAGAAGTTCTAGCCAGAGCCATTAGGCAGGAGAAAGAAATAAAAGGCATCTAAATTGGGGGTGAAGAAGTTAAACTGTCAGTGTTTGTAGATGACATGATCCTTTACACAGAAAACTCTAAAGACTCCATCAGAAAACTATTAGAAATGAATGAATACAGCAAAGTTACAGGATACAAATCAATGTACAAAAATTCACAGCATTTTTATATACAAACAACAAAACTTGAGAAAAAAAATGAGAAAAACAAAACCTTTTGTGATCACAGCAAAAAAAATAAAATACCAAGGAATAAACGTAACAAAAAATAGGAAGGACTTTTACATGAAAAACTATAAGCCACTATTAAAAGAAAATGAAGAAGATACAAAGAAATGAAATGATATTCCATGTTAATGGATTGGAAGCATTGACGTAATTAAAATGGGCATATTACCCAAAGAAATATACAGATTTAATGCAACCCCATCAAAATCCCACAGACAATCTTTTGATAAATAGACAAAAAAAAAAATCAGCATTCTTATGGAACCACAAAAGATGCCAAATCACCAAAGCAAGCCTCTAAAAAAAGAATAAGGCTGGAGGCATCATTCTCCCCAACTTCAGTATATACTACAAAGTGTCAAAAATCAAAACAGCTTGGTAATGGCAACAAAAATTAAAAATAAACAACAGACCAATGGACCAGAAATAAACTCACAAATATATGGTCAGATAATTGACAAAGGGGCAAAATATATACAATAAAGAAAAGAAAGCCTCTTCAATAATTGGTGCTGGGGAAATTGGAAAACTACATGCAAAAGAATGAATCTATACTATGAACCATCCCCATATAATAAAATTACCTCAAAGTGGATTCAAGACCTCCACATAAGATTAGAAACAATAAACTGCATAGAAAGAAAACATCGGTATTAAACTTATAGATCTTGGGTTCAGAGAAGACTTTATGAACTTGACCCCAAAGGCAAGGGAGTAAAGCAAAAATAAATGAATGGGACTATATCAAACTAAAAAGCTTCTGCACAGCAAAGGAAACCATCAATAAAATAAAAAGGAAACCAACAAAATGGGAGAAATTATTTGCAAACAATACCTTGATAAGGAGCTAATACCTAAAACATATAAAAACTCAAACAACTCAACAACAAAAACGATCCAATTAAAAAATGGGCAGAAAATTTGAACAAACACTTCTCACATGGAGACATACAAATGGCCAACAGATAAATGAAAAAATGCTCAACATCACTAGCAATTAGGAAAATGCAAATTAAATCCACAATCAGATACCACCTCACACTTGTTAGAATGGCTATAATCAACAAAACAAGGAGTAACAAGTACTGGAGAGGTTGTGGAGAAAAAGGAACCCTCATACACTGCTGGAGGGAATGTAAATTGGTACAAACACTATGGAAGGCAGTATTGGGAGTCCTCAAAAATTGGGAATGGAATTGCCATACGACCCAGCAATCCCTCTTCTGGGTATCTACCAAAAAAAATTTGAAAACCTTAATTTGCAAGGATATATATACCCCAATGTTCATTACAGCACTTCATGGTGGAAACCAAAGTGTCCTTTGTACATTTACACAATGTGATACAATTGGTGATAAAAAAAATAATAAAAGATGGAATACAGCATTTGTGAAAACATAGATGGATCTTGAAACCGTCATATTAAGTGAATAAGTCAGACTGAAAAAATCAGAAAACTATGACTTTAATTATGGGTTGAATTTAAACTGAAAGTAACAAATACAAAAACAAAAACTCATGGACACAGTCAATAGTTTGTTACCTGAGGGCTTAAAGGGAAGGTGGGTGGGGGAGTAGAGGGTGGGTGGGGGAGTAGGGAGAGGGCATCTATTATATGGTGATGAAGAGAGCTATCTCTGGGTGGTGAGCACATAATGCAATGCATAGACAATATAATGTAGAATTGTATACCTGGAACCTATGTAATTGTTACGGGCCAATGTCACCCCAATAAATTTAAGAATTAAAAAAAAACTGAGAAAGAAAGCCTATGATACTGCCATATTATGCCCCACTTTTTAGAAAGTTATAGATATACTTTTATTAATGATTAGAATTTTTGCCCTCATTAATTGATTGCTCATGCATTAGAAGTATTCCAGAGATAGAGTGGTGTGTGTGTGTGTGTGTGTGTGTGTGTGTGTGTTAAGAACTGCTAGGTTATCATTGCTTTATTCCTCAATCTTTTGCAATATTTACTGTCTGAATAAATATATATCAACATTTTGTGTGTTACGGAATCATAGTTACATTGAGCTTTCAAGCAGCCCTTTTGTCTTCTGTATAAAGGACAAGCTGCTCAAATGTTATAGAACTCAGAAACCCAAGCCATTCAGATATGGCTGTACATAAAATATGCAGCATTGAGAATTCAAAATAGACAAGAAGAATGTGTTCTAGGAATAATTCTTCTATAATTCATAATATCTTGCACAAAACATAAATAAAGCTCTATTTTTCTCCTTCAGTGCCCTACCATGAAAGAGTCACTAAGATAATTTGTTATCTACTTGGAACTGTGAGTTGTGGGTAGGCCTTCAGCTATGGAGAGACACTTTCCATATTTATTCATGAGACGTAGACTAAGAACATAAGAAATCTCCCAACAAAAAAGCAATAATAACAATGATTCAAAAGTTTCTACAATGAGATTATTCAATGTACATACATATTAAGACACACATTGTTTTTCTATAGGTAGAAAACACACAAAAATAAAGTGTTATAAATGTTTGCTCTTATTCGTAGTTTTAAATTATGCACCTTGGAAAAATCAGTCTTTAATCAAGTTCTGTAGATATATTAATGGACCTCCAATCTTAAATACATGCTGCATCAGAGTATTCTTCCATGACACTATGTTTATTTGCAAGCAACAGCTTCTATTTCCCTGCCTCTGCCTGTACATATGTAATTCTGCTCACATGCAACACCTAATCACCTGCTGAAATGCTACCCACATTTCTAGTTCCAATTCAAGTATTCTTTCTTAGTGAAGTCCTCTCCAGACAACATAATCACAACTGACTTGTGCTTCCTCTCAGCACACTCAGAATGATTTTCCATACTACTTATTTGATCTAGATTTGTACTTGGTTATTTTCTGACTGGAATTATCCTTCTTTGAGGATCATAGCCCAGGTAGGGTACTAAGAACACAGGCTCTACACACAGAACCGACTTTAAATCCAAGGGGCATTTGCAAAATCGATTTGTAAATTTTGTTATTACAGCTATTATGAATAATGATTCCCATAAAAGCTCATATAACCCATATACTATCTGATAAATAGAGTCAGTAGCTCTCTTAACTGAATTATTTTTCAGAGAAAATGCATTTTCAGAAAAATGCAGTATGTAATTTTACTCTACTTCTGCTCTGTTAACATCAAGTTGATAAAAAGTGCTCAGGTGATCAAAATATACTTTCACAACTACTAACAGATCTAAAAGGAGAAACTGACAAAAACACAATTATAGTAGGGGACTTAAACATCCCATTGACAGCCATGGTCAGATCATCCAAACAGAAAATAAACAAAGAAATATCAGCTTAAAATGATACATTACAGCAACTGGGCATAATTGACATTTACAGGACACTTCATCCTAAAACACAGGACTATATATATTATTTCCCAGTGCACATGGAATGTTTTCAAAGATAGACCACATGCTAGGACACAAAGCTAGCCTCAACAAATTTAAGAAGATTGAATCATACACCAAGTGTATTCTCCGATCACAAAGCTTTGAAATTGGAGTTCAACTACAAAAAGAAAGCAGAAAAAATAACATATACATGGAGATTAAACAACATGTTATTAAAAAATGACTGGATCAAAGAAGAAATAAAAGAAGAGATTAAAAAATACATAGAAACAAATGACAATGAAAACACAACATACCAAAATTACTGGGATGCAGCAAAAGCAGTAATAAGAGGGAAATTTATATCACTGTAGGCCTTTCTCAAGAAACAAGAAAAATTACAAGTAAACAACCTAATATCACATCTTCAAGAACTAGAAAACAAAGAACAAAAGACACCCAAAACCAGTAGAAGGAAGAAAATAAAAATTAAAGCAGAACTAAATAAAGTAGAGAGTAGAAAAACAATAGAAAAAATTAATACAACAAAGAGCTTGTTCTTTGAAAAAATTAATAAAATAGACAAACCCCTGGCTAGACTCACCAAGCAGAAAAGAGAAAAGACACAAATAATCTGAATTAGAAATTAAAGAGGGGAAATTACAACGGATACCACAGAAACACAAAGCATCATACAAAAATACTATGAAGGACTATATGCCACCAAATTTTTCAACCTAGAAGAAATGGACAAGTTTTTAGAAACATATAGTCTACCTAGACTGAATCAAGAAGAACTGGATAACCTAAACAAACCAATCAACAGTAAAGAAATTGAAACAATCATCCAAAACTTTTCCAAAAGTAACAGTCCAGGACCAGATGGTCTCACTAACGAGTTTTATCAGATATTCAAAGAGGAACTAACACCTATCCTTCTCAAACTTTTTCAAAAAATTTAAGAAGAGGCAATACTTCCCAACTCATTCTATGAGGCCAACAATAGCCTAATACCAAAGCCTGGCAAGGACATCACAAAAAAAGAAAAGTATAGACCAATATTTCTGATGAACACTGATGCAAAATTTCTAAACAAAATACTAGCAAATAGAATATAACAATGCATTAAAAACATTATACATCACAATCAAGTGGGATTCATCCGAGGGGCAAAAGGATGGTTCAACACAAGCAAATCGATCAACGTGATACACCACAAAAACAAAATTAAAGATAAAAACCATATGATTATATTAATTGATGCAGAAAAAGCATTTGACAAGATACAACATCCATTTATTATCAAATCACTTAATAAAATGGGTAGAGAAGGAAAATACCTGAACACAATAAAGGCCATATATGACAAACCCTCAGCGAATGTCATACTGAACAGGGAAAAACTGAAACCTTTTCTTCTAAAATCAGGAATGAGACAGGGATGTCCCCTGTCACCCCTGCTATTCAACATAGTGCTGGAAGTCCTAGCCAGAGCCATTAGGCAAGAAAACCCCAAAGACTCCACCAGAGATACAATAAAGTTGCAAGATACCAAATCAACGTACAAAAATCCGCAGCTTATTTACACACAATGAAATTCAGAAAAAGAAATGAGAAAAATGATACTGTTTGTGATCAAAACAAACATAAAATACTTAGGAATAAACTTAACAAAGAACGTGAAGGACTTATACACGCAAAACTATAAGACACTATTAAAAGAAATTGAAGAAGATACAAAGAAATGGAAGGTTATTCCACATTCAAGGATTGGAAGAATCAACATAGTTAAAATGGCCATATTACCCAAAGTAATAATACAGACTTAATGCAATTCCCATCAAAGTCCCATAGACATTCTTTCAGGAAATAGACAAAAAAGTTATCAGATTCATATAAACCACAAAAGGCCCCAATTTGCCAAAGCAATCCTCAAAAAAATAATAATAATAATAAGGCTGGAGGCATCATGCTCCCTGACTTCAGTTCATACTACAAAACATCAATAATCAAAAGAGCTTGGTATTGGTAGAGAAACATACAGACCAATGGAACAGAACTGAAAACCCAGAAATAAACCCACAAATATACAGGCAGATAATCTTTGACAAAGGAGCAAAAAATATAAAATGGGGAAAAGAAAGCCTCTTCAGTAAATGGTGCTGGGAAAATTGGAAAACCACATGCAAAAGAATGAATCTGGACTATGAACTGTCACCATATACCAAAATTAACTCAAAGTGGATTAAGAACCTCCACATAAGATCCAAAACTATAAAGTGCATAGAAGAAGTCATCGGTACTAAACTTATAGATCTTAGGCTCAGAGAGCACTTTATGAACTTGACCCCAAAGGCAAGGAAAGTAAGAGCAAAAATAAATGAATGGAACTATATCAAACTAAAAAGCTTCTACACAGCAAAGGACACTGTCAACAAAGTAAAAAGGAAACCAACCAAATGGAAGAAAATATTTGCAAATGAAGCCTCTGATAAGGGGCTAATATCTAAAATATATAAAGAACTCATACAACTCAACAACAGAAAATAAACGATACAATTAAAAAATGGGCAGAAGATATAAACAGGCAATTCTCTCCTGAAGATATACAAACAGCCAACAGATACATGAAAAAATGCTCAATATCACTAGCAATTAGGGAAATGCACATTAAAACCACAATGAGATACCACCTCACATCTGTTAGAATGGCTACAATCAACAAGACAAGGAATAACAAGTGCTGGAGAGGCTGTGGACAAAAAGGAACCCTCATACACTACTGGTGGGAATGTAAATTGATACAACCACTGTGGAAGGCAGTTTGGAAATTCCTCAAAAATGTATGAATGGACTCGCCTTATGACCCAGCAATCCCTCTCCAGGGTATCTACCCATAAAACCTGAAAACCTTAACCCACAAAGATACATGTACCCCAATGTTCATCACAGCACTGTTCACGGTGGCCAAGTCATGGAATCAACTAAAGTGTCCTCTGATAGATGACTGGATAAAGAAGTTGTGGTACATTTACACAATGAAATACTACTCAGCAATAAAAAAAAGATGTAATACAGCAATTTGTAACAACATAAATGGACCTTGAAAACATCTTATTAAACAAAATAAGTCAGAATGAGAGAATCAAGAAACATATGACCTCAGTGGTGGAATATAAAACTGAAAGGAACAAAGAAACAATGACTCATGGACACAGTCAATAGTTTAGTGTTTACCTGAAGGTAAGGGGGGAGGTGGGAGGGAGAGATGGGTGAGGGGAAGTAGAAAGGGGGAAGCAAACACAGGGTGCTGGAAAGTGAGCTGATTCTGGGTGGTGAGCACATGATGTGATGTATAGACAATGTAATGTAGAATTGTACACCTGGAAACAATGTAATTGAGATCAATTAATGTCACCCCAATTAATTTAACAATAAAAAAATGCTTTAAAGGTTATTGGTGATGAAATATTCTATAAAATCCCACAGATTAGTATATGGCTTTCTAAGAAATTTGCAGGACAAATCCTCACTCCACGGTTCTGCTAACCAGCTTCTGTGAAACCTCACATAAACTTCAAATGCTACATGGTTTCCATTAATTGAGAAAATAAAGTCAGAATGTGGTTGGGGTACCTAGGTATAGATTACATAGTACACAGCACCAACTTGCCTCAATTTCCAGGATATTTCTCTTAAAGGAACTTGGTTTAAGAGGAGCTTGCTTTAAACCCTTAAATAGAGTCAATGTTTGGGCTGAATTCATAAACGCACCAAAGTTTAAAATAAGATAATGCTGTTGGCCTTTTTAGCATCTTCTCTCATACTGCTCACACACAAAAGTGTTCATTAAAGAAGGTGTTTAAACATAAAGCAGCAGGAGAAAAATCTGCTTCATGGATGGGTGGCTTTGATTTAAAAAAAAAACAGTCAAAAATATAGAAATGTCAAACCCTTTAAAACAAAGAGGATTATAAAAATTAAGTTAGTTTTGTGCTCATTTCCTTTTTTATTATTCTGTTTGGATAGCCTAGGTGATTACTAACAATAATGATGCCAATTTGTGAAAAAAGCAGCCTTTCTCTGAAAGCCTAGTTCTGGGGCAGAAATTAACAGAGTTTCTCTTACCTCTTAGTTCCCCCATATCGAGAGTCGTCCCAAGTTGTTCTAATAAAGCAACTCTTGCTGCATTCTTTTTGTGTTTCTTGCCATCATAATGTTGCTGGGCCATCAGAGGATTATTAAACCAGGCTGCACAGAGCCCACAGTATCTATCTGATTCTCTTCTTTGATAGGGAGATGCGACCACTTGAGCAGTGTCCACTCTTGGAGGCTTAAGTGAGCTCAGGGAGGGTGCTGTGAAGGCAAACAACCAGAAAGAACCACAAGCCAAATTAGCACATTGTCCTCAATGTCTCAAAGTGGAAGAATCTCGTGTTCATTCTAGAGCTCAACAATCCAAGAGTTTATTGAGAAAAGCAAAAGAATCTTTGCCAACCTTTATTTTTTAAGTTGGGATATGAATGAAAGTTTCCAATGCATTGACATTAGAGTTTTCATTTTGTTATGCTTAAAAATGATAATTTAGGGGAAGACGAGATGGCTCAGTGGGTTAGGTGCTCACTTTGCAGCCCCAGGAACTGAGGATCGAATCCCAGCCCCGGCCCGTGTGGACCCATATGCTGAACTGGGGAGTGCCCCCAGTTCAGTTCTCACCGGGGCAAGACCCCAGCCCAGTTCCTGTCCTGTGCAGCCCCGCCTACCTGTGGAATGAAACTATGTGGAAAAACCATTGATGTGCAACTATGGAGACTGTTCTGGGCCCTCCCCCTTCTCTCTGTCTCTGACTCCGTATCTCTCTCTCTGTCAAAAACAATAAATAAATCTTTTTTAAAAATTATAATTTAGGAGATGATCCTTTATAAAGAAAGATTTTTAAAAATAAACTCCTGGAGATAAAGAGTGTTCTATTAGGGAAAGCCGGGATGGCTCAGCGGGTTGAGCGCTCGCTTTGAGGCCATGAGGACCGAGGATCGAATCCCGGCTCTGGCCCAGGCAGGACCCACGTGCTGAACTGGGGAGTTCCCACAGTTCGGTTCTCTAACTGTCTCTGTCTCTGTCTCTCTCTCTATCTGTCAAAAAGTAAAATAGAAATAACTATGCACTGAAGACAAAAAGATAATTTC
>PVKE010044712.1:0-12902 GCA_004027555.1 Craseonycteris thonglongyai | reverse complement strand
CACCCACATAGACACGCACACCCCCCCCCCCCATAGGAACGTATTTCTTGTTTTTGCCTGGTTTTGTTTTTATATTTGACTATATTGACCCAAATTTCTTCAATCTTTAGGATATTTTTTCCTTCAACAATGTTTATTGTTCAAGAAAATTCTACTCATATTAATAGAAATAATGTCAAGCATTAACTTTTTCTCACAATCTTGCTATCCCAATAAGTCATATTGTTTTTATCTTTCTGTTTTCTTCCTCCTTGGATAAATATATAAACATTTTAATTCTATTGGGCATTTTTCCAGTTTATTTTCTGTCATTGAGTTGATATAGTTAAAGGTCTTCCTGAATATAGCTTTTCTTTTTTAATTGCTTTTGGGATAACTGGATTTGATAGGCAGAGTTCCTAAAACTGCCCCTCAGAGACATCTGCCCTAATCTCTGAAATTGGCAGATATGCTAAAGTATCACTTTCTGGATTCCATTATTTTATACAGCACAACTTACTTTAAAGCAGGAAGATTATCTGGACATCCCATGCAGATCCAGCATAATTACACCAGCCCTTAAAAGTAAGGAGCTTTTTCCAGCTGGTGGTACAAGGGGAAGTCAGAGGTTTAAAGTGTAAGAAATACTGATAGACCCTGGTGTTTGAAGCTGGAGGAAAGGGGCATGTGAAAAGGATGCTGTTGGCTTCTAGTTGCAGAGAGCAGTTGACATGTGGCAAGTTAAGGGTGACCTCAGTCCTACAAGTGCAAATAACTGAATTTAAGTGGAGTCTTAGCACCTTCAAATCAAAGCCCAGCTTGGCCGACACCTTGGTTTTGGTCTTGTCAGGCCAGAAGCAGAGAATCTAGCAAATTGTGCCTGGACTCCTGACCCATGGAAACTATGAGATAATAAAGTTACACTATTTTAAAGCTGTTAGGCTTATAATAATTTGAACTACAATACAAACCATGGTTTTCTTGTATTAGTTGAGTCCACTTGAAGTTTTACCTTGTTCTGCAAATTCTGAATCAGCAGAGAACTTTTGTTACATGCTGCTGTTATAGTCTGCTCATACCAGGCTTCTGAGAGGTTAGCAGTTGACAGGGGTAAGCTAAGTACATGTAGAGCACAGAAAAATACTGATATCTTTGGAAAAACTCTTACATTCTATACATTCTAGTCCATGTATCTGTTTTCCTTGCTCTTTACTTCAAAGAATAAATGATATCTCCATTTTACTGTTGAGAAACCAAGTCCTAAAATATTATGTGAAGTAATTTGCCTAAGGTCACTTCTGGGAATGGTGGAGGAAAAATTCAATCCCAAATATTTGTGACTTAAAAATTTTATCTTTTGAAATCTTTCCATAATATATAAAAAAGTCAATAATAACCCTATTCTGATTCTGCCTAAAACCTTTGAGACATACATATGTTTTTAAGAACCTCAAGTCTCTCATTAACTGGAACATAGTAACCAGCATTCTCAGGAAACCAGCAAAATTTCAAGCACCCAGTTGCTTAAGAGTGTTGGTTGCTTGAGTTCTGGTTAACAGAGAAAGTCTACTGTATATGATTCCCAAAGAATTAGTAGTGGAATATGCTGTGTACATTAATTTCCTTGGAAGGGTAGACTTGATAGTTTTAAAGATTTATTTTCATTGGTTCTTGACAGAGAGAGAGAGAGGCAGACAGAGACAGAGAGAAGGGGGAGGGCCCAGAGCAGTCTCCATAGTTGACAGCATTAGTTTTCTATATAGTTTCACTCTACAGGTGGGTGTGGGGCTGCGCAGGGCAGGAACTGAACCAGGGGCCTCCTGCATAGGCCCCGGCAAGAACTGAACTGGGGCACACCCTAGTTCAGCATATGGATCTACCTGGGCTGGAGCCGGGATTCGATCCCTGGTCTCCGGGGCTGCAAAGCAACCGCTTAACCCGCTGAGCCATCCCAGCTTCCCCAGACTTGATAGTTTGATAGTGGAACTGGGAAAGTAGGTGTCATCTTATAGCCAGAGCAATTTATTCCTTTAATTAACGAGGCCTGAACTAACATTAAGTAAATAAGAAGTATTTAATACACATCTAAAGCGTAGGTCTTGGTTGGAATTATAGTTTTGTGCCTGGTTATGCAAGAGGCCTTAAATCATCTGTAAGGACCATGGTGGTAGAAAGCCTTTCAACACCACATTGGAAGCCGGCAAAGAGAAAGGAGCAGAGTCCTGAAAGTTGATAGTACACTTATACCTACACATGTAGACATTTTTAAGGTTAAGTTCCTTGAGGGGTTGTCATTCATTTTTGGTATCTAGCATTATATGTTAGGTATATATTTGTTGTATTGATTTAGAATGAATTGAATTGTGAGAGATTCATGAGAATTTTATATGTACTATTTGTTCCTAAGAATCTCATTCAGAATTTTTTTTGGTTCACTGAATTTCCTTTCCAGTTTATAAAGGTGATAATTGAAGGGTGGTAAGAGATTCTTGGAAGGAAGGGAAAGAGTTTAAAAAAAACCCAACTATTAATTTTCCTTTTCAATAAATTCAACCTAATATACTTTGGTGCATTTTACTCATCTCCTTCATAGATTCTTTTAACTGTTTCAGCAGACTGGAATAGTATTTTCCAGTTATTGTGACACCCTTATCATTGTCATCAATCAGCAGGATACCCTCCATTTTCCCCCCAAAAAACAGCAGCTATGATTTTTCCAGCCAGTTGCAACACCTTGAACTTCTTAGGGGGTAGCATGCCCTTTTCATGCCCCTGCTTGGACTCTTGCTTTGACTCAGGCTCATAATGATGATCCTGAGGTCAAAAACTGTCATGAACCCTCAATATGCTATTTTTAAAGCAGCAAGAGCATTCTCAGGGCCCATCTTACACTGACTTTTGACATCCTTAAATGCTGATGGTAAATATTCAGAATGGTTGTAGGTGATACTCCAACCATTTGTGCAGGCTGCTTTTAATTAAATCTGGCATCTTCCACTACACATTTTTCAACTTTTTTGACAATGTCTGAGGAAGTAGCCCAACAGGGAGGAGGTCGTCTTCAGTCAACTGTCCACCTTGCTTGAAAAGGCTATGTATGCTACTTATAAACCATGGATTTATCAGAGCAACAGTCCCTGTAAAATGCTAACATGTCTTCCAAAAAAGTTTGAGATGTGTTTCCTTGTTTTATGAGAAACTTAGTAATGGCATAAAATTCAGTTTTATCCATAGTTGGGATTTTCTTCATGTTTGATGTGTGTCTTTGTTGATATTTCAAAGAACACGGATGCATGTAGGCTGAAATTTGACACATATACTAATAAGGAACACCATCAAACTGCACTAGTACTCACACCTCTCCAATAATCCCCTGATCTGCAAATTT
Source organism: Craseonycteris thonglongyai (assembly GCA_004027555.1). NCBI lineage: Eukaryota > Metazoa > Chordata > Mammalia > Chiroptera > Craseonycteridae > Craseonycteris > Craseonycteris thonglongyai. Next base: position 9,535 of record PVKE010044712.1, on the reverse strand, counting down.
ATTGACCACCCCTCATAACAAGGCAATGGTTTGACCCCTTTCTGTTGCTTATGAGATCAAAGAACATGTATCACTCTGATGAAGCTTGATAATGCTCAGACATACTTCCTGGTTTTCCTGGAAACCATAAAAATCTCAAATCTGCCCTTTTATGATGTATGAAATTCCTAAGTGAATTAATTTTTGTGACTAAACATAAAACATAAAATTACAATGTGCTTTTTAAATTATATATGACTCCCAGGAATTCTGATAGACAACCCTGCCACTAAAAGCTGCTACAGGTCTTAGCTTTGGTACTGTTGGCATTTTGGATGGATAATCCTATTACAGAGGACTGTCCCATATAGTATCTCTGGCCTTTTCCCACTAGGTGCTAGTAATACCTGCCAAGTTTGACAGCCAAAAATATCTCCAGACATTGCCACATGTCCTGTAGAGGGCAAAATTGTGTCTGGTTGAGAACCAGTGGTCTATTTTATCATTGAGTTACCAACGTAGCCAGCCTTTCATTGGTGATTTGTGGTAACTTTGAACATTTTTGTTTTATAAAGGATCTCCTGGCCTGAGGTATGTATGTATCTCCAATAAGATTATAAACCTCGAGAACAAAAGTAGGGAGTATAATCCCATCCTAGACCTATACTTTTTATATACAAAGTGTCTAATATGGTGCTGGGTACTTAATAGAGCCTACACATGTGAGAGTCTGGTTAATATAATTGTGTATATTGTCTTAAAAGTGAGATTTCAGTTTAGTTTACACAGCTAATCTGTTGTGTAAACTAATTACAACTTCATGAAGGTTTATATTAAGATTTTGGATTGATTTTGCAAATGTTCTGAAAGAATTTATTTGTTTTTATGGTTAAGGTCTGTTTTTTTGTCTCAAATAATTTCTAGACACAAATGTGACTTTTCTTTTGCATATCTTGCTTTCCAAATGTAAAGCTGCACTTTGAATCACAAAGGAATTTATCCTGAAGCATATGTTCATATTTCAAGATACAGTGAAATTCTGTAGTTGACTAAACCTTTAAAAATAAAAGGATGTAGAAAGACTGCATGCATATAAACTTGGCATAGGCAACTTGAAGCAACCACTGAAATCACTTTTTTTAAGTACATGGAACATCTGCTTGCTATTTCTCTGTTTCTCTTTAAATCTTCTTAACATTTAATGAAACTTGTTTTGTCTATATCTTTAACATATTGATAATTATTTTGTTGTCATTCAGTATTTTCTTGAGAATATCTTTTATATTCTACTTTGTTAAAAATTTACTTTTCACTAGTAACTGAAAAATGAGTTTTGCAAAAAGGTGCCATGAAGCAATTTAAAAGGGTTCTCAGTTCTCTTTTTACACCCAAGCAGCAGAAGCCAGGTTTATATTAAATATAACATAGATGGGTTAGTTTTCTGTTTAGTGTGAGTTTCTAGGCCTATGTCAAATTTCAAGATCTATAAATAATTTCAATTTTTCAAAAAAGACATTAAACTACTTAATTTTAAAATGGATATCATAAAAGGCTTTATAACTGTTTTTATGCTATTTTAAATTATTAAACCTCTGTTAAATTGTAGTCTCATTGTGTTTTTCATCTTTTATATGGATTTTTATGATATGTGAGTGAACTTCTCCAAAGCCTTGCAAATATGGAATTTCTTTGCTCTTTAAAGGTCCTTTCTTGTGGAGAGGTTATTCCTGTGAAGATACTTGGAATTTTAGCTCTTATTGATCAGGGTGAAACAGATTGGAAAATAATTGCAATCAATGTGAATGATCCTGAAGCCTCAAAGTTTCATGGTAAGTTTGTAACTTTCCAGAAAGAGAAGTCAATCCATGTGTTATTGGAATTCTTAAAATGTAAAAGAAAACACAAGGGTTTTATATATTTGGGAGTTAAATTTATATGCTTTGTTTCTGATTTATTTTCTTCCCATGGAATTTAAAGGGCATTCCAGTACGATTATGTCTGAATTGTGTCGTATTGCTAGTATGAACAAAAGGGAGGAAAGGATGTAGACAGACAAATGGTACTTCAAACTAAATTATACATTCTATGGGTTCCCTTCCCTCTTTCCTTCCCTCTCTTTCTTTCTTAAATCTCTTATATTCATTTGAGTAACAGGGAAAAAAAGCAAGTAGTGGTTACCAAGAACATAAGCTGTTTCTATACCTAGTTTCTGTTGTCTTATTCATATGAAGGGAAAGATAACTGCCCTCTGACAAAATTTTGATGTCCCAAAAATTTAAGTTCCAGAAATTAGTATGATGAAGAGTTGACTTTCTTTGGAGTCAAAGTTCAGGTTTAGTCCTGGTTGTTGCTTTCTACCGGAGTGATTTTGGGTAGATCATTTAACCTTTCTGAATTTGTTTGCTCATCAATAAATGGAGATCTAAGAGACAATTTATTGAAAGCATCTGGTTGTCACATACAAGTGTTGAATATATGGCCAGTAACTATTATTCTTTAATCAATTTCCCCTCATATTTTTCTAGCCTTTTTTCTTTAACTTTTATATTTACTCAAGATCCCAGTTACTTCTAAACATCAACCCTTAGCTCAACTGGAAACTGTATCGTTTCTGAATTGACTGAAAATCATTAACTTATTAACCTCTCTTAACTTATGTGCATTTAAAACCTTTACTTGCACATAGAACAGCAAGAGGGATTTAATGTTATTCTTGCATGTAATTGTAAAAGGGAAGGGTCTGTTAGGATGAAGTATGTATAACCTCAGGGTCAAATTAAAACATGAAACTACAATTAAAGTATGAGACTTGAGTTTAGAAACCATATGTATTTCTTTTCTGTTTCATTATTTTACCCTGAGTTTATCATATTTTTTATACATGCCTATGTAATAAGAATAAATAATATCCAGTTAAATTTTTTTTTAATACATTAACTGTTCCTCAATTGAGCACTGATAATAAAATGGTACAATAGCTATCCAAAACAAATCATTTTTGAAGTAGCACACTGAAGTCATGAAACTCTACTAAGGGATGCCCCTTAAAACTGGAGATCTGAGACCTAGAATAAAACTAGACTTTAGGCATAATAAACTAGTTGTTAGCTTAGTTCTGTTGGAAATGTGACATTTTAAACTCTAGCATATGCCAAAGCACTGGTGCCTGTTGTATATACTACTACTACTATTATTATTATTATTAATAATAATAATTTAGAAGATGCTCAAAGGATTTAAATAATTTGCCCAAGTTTGCTCATCTAGTAAATAGTAGAACCCTGATTTGAACTCATTTTTATTAAATTATGAAGTCCATTGTCCATCTATAGTACCACACTGAGCAACTTATGCCTGATTATAGTTATTTATAGTATTTGTAACTTGCAGTATTGAAACCAGATTACATAGGCTAAGTACCTTACTCCTTCTTGTGTGTCCTAAGGTTTAGAATGAAAAATGTTATGTCTTTTTTCACTTTATTTTTCTTTGTACCCAGAGTGACCATGACTACATTTACTCATCTGCTAAATTCTTTTGTGTGTGATTGTAGAAAAAGTCATGCAGAAATACTGAAACTGTGGCATGCAAAAATACTGAAGCTTATTTAGGTTGAAATGAAATTATCAGACGAAAATAGCTAAAACAAGAAATTAATGTTTTGAAAGGAATAAAGGACTTTTTTTATTCCACTAAAAGGTGGTATAGTTGTATTTTAATCATGAAAAATACAGTTTTTCTTAATACATTATTCAAATTCTAAAATTAAAAAAATAAGTGTCATTGACATAGTTTGCTCTAAAATGGTATGCTGACATTGTTTTGTTTATTTCCACAATGAGTAAGGCATAGGCAGGGGAATTATTTCCTTTAAGGGTATTTGCCTATTGTTCACACTGGGTAGTACCATAAGCACTCTTATATATCTAGATTTTGTAAGATAAGTTATATATTTTTAAGAGTTAAGTGTTTTCATTTTACTTCTCATTCCTGTTACCTTCACATTATTATAATATATTCCACATCTTTATTGACTTCTATGTTCTCTCTTATTTTCCAGTGACCCAAGGAGAAAGTAGATGTAGGCACAAATTGACAGGTTGAAGATATTGCAGCATAAATGTTTTTATAAAATAGCAAATTATGGAATACTGTGTGATCCTATGTAGCAGCTTTTATTTTTTTAACTTATTTTAATTTATATTTATCATGTCTCTCGAACATCATCCAGCTGTCTCTCAACTATTTCAGACAACAAACAAGAGTTTCTGTTGTCCTGCTTAAACAAATGGTAATAGATAGTAGTGACCCCTAATCTTACTTTTTTTTCTTCATTCCTTAGCCTACTGTATTGTCTGTATTTTCTTTAGCACCTGATAAAGAGGGGAGATGGAGGAGATGAGAACTGAGGGATGCTCAGTATTCACCAGGGGTTGAAAGCTTCCTAAATTTGTGAAGAAATTTTTAACTTTATTTAAGAAAATACAGTTTTTAATGACTTGATTACTGTATTTAATAGCTTTCTCTTATATCATAATAATACATTCATCTTCTGAAGGTACCTAACTTATTTTCAGGAGGCACTTAAGTATTGTGTAAGCACATGGCTTATTTTACATGATGTTACAGGTTAAAATAGAACTTTGGCAGGGTTGAAGGAGACCTCATAAATAAAGGAACCAATTTCACGATTATGCCTCTTACAACAATGTGATTTTAGTGTAATAAGAAAAAAAAGTATATTTGGAGTCATGATTAGATAAATATTAGCTAATAGATATTAAAAGTTTGGTGCTATTCTCGATCTACTGTACCTTTGAAAGTTAATCAATTATATTTAATATAAAGTCAAGCAACTTTTAAAAATTTTAGTATGTCTCCCTCCCACATTTACCTTCTATAATCACAAACACAGGATTTTAGATGGTATTATTTTTTAATTATAAAAATAATCATGTACTTGGAAATAAAAACTCAGAACTATAAAAATGGTATATGGAAAGTTAAGTTTTCCTTTCCACTTCTTACCTCCCATTTACTTCTCATCTTGTCTTCTCCATACATATTTAGTTTTATTGAATGGTTGCTTCCTTTCTATAAAAATGTGCTTATACTTCTGTTTCTTAATTTATGTCTTTTCCCTGTTGACTCAAGTTGCTGCTTTGAATGATTATGATTTTTTTTTATTGTTAAATTTATTGGGGTGACATTGGTTGAAAACAATTACATTGATTCCAGGTGTACAATTCTGCATTACAGTGTCTGTGCATTGTATTATGTGCTCACCACCCACCTTCCCCTTTACCCTCAGGCAAACACTAAACTGACTGTGTCCATGAGTTTTTGTTTCCTTGTTACTTTCAGTTATATACCTAGAAACCATCTTATTAAGGTGAAATAAGTCAGACTGAAAGAGCCAAGAAACATATGACCTCACTTATAGGTGGAATATAAAACTGAATTCAACTTCTTATATGTTACTCAATTTTGTGACCATATTTCTTCTATCATCTCAAGTCTTAAGTATTACACTTGGAACTATTAGTTTTAAACAATAACTGGTGGCTGCCCAGATTAGAACTAGGGCATTGAGGTTTCTGTACTTCCCTCCTTTGCATCTTACCACCCAGCTTCTCTCAGCTACACTATTAGTTCTACAGCGTCTAAATTTATAATGTTTAAATTCTGTTCTTTACATGTAACTTTTTTATGTTTTCTTCTTGAATCTGAAAGTCAAAAACTAATACCGGTATGTAGCCTTTATACAATAGTACTTATGTGAATATTATTCACCTAGTTTATCATACAGTTCATTGAATGGTTAGTTTTGGACAGCAGGCTGTTTTGAGCCCTATGCGTAGCCAACTATGTTTCTTTTCATTGCTCTCCTTGGTTATCAGTTCTGCACTTAGTTTCTTTCATGTCCCCTTTGTTCTCCTTTTTCATTGTTGGCTGGTGTATGTTTTCCAAAAATTTTTACAGAAAATGCATGGAAGATTGATTCTCTGAGTCCATACTTGTCTGAATATTTTTTTGTTGTTGTTAGGCATGGGGGGGTCATCTTCTACTTAAATAACTTTAAAATACTTAATGCATTAATTTTAAATGTAAATTACTGTACATGAATTAAATTTTATATCATAAAGGTGTAAGTGATTTTATACCAGTTTAAACATGTCATCTGTACTTCTTGGCATATATGATCAATAGGAGGAAAGATTTAAAAAGACATATAGGAAAGGGTAGCTATCTGGAAATTGAAAAAAAATTCTGTAGTTTTCTGAGGATGTATGTAATATGGACATTTATTAAGAAATTTATTATTTTCTATACATTTGTATTGTCATTTAGACATTTAAAAAATAAAATCCCTTCTATGAATTTCTACTACCTTACGAAATAGCTAGTTTTTGACATAGTCAGTACCTATTTTTTTCTCTTTTGGAAACAAGTCTGCATTAAGTTATAGGTAGTAGATCCTTCCATGAGTGTGTGTATGTATGTGTATGAGCATATATATATATATATATTTGCTACATTAAACCAGATACATTTAAGTTATGATTCTGCAAGGAAGTTTTAGGGTTGTTTTATTTATTATTAAATAATGTCTTTGATCTTAATGAACATATGTACAGCCTTTGGTAGACTGTAATATTCTGTTACAATGCTTATAGTTTTTAACTTTGACATGACTGAACTAAAATTAGCAGTTACATCAGAGAATGTACTATGATAGCCGGCTGTACTTATTTCTGTAATTTCTATATGATTATTTGTCTTCAAGCTTTGCCTTCTAAAACTGGAATCACTGCTGTGAAAATCTAAAAAGAAGTCTAAATAACATTTGAAACAAATTCCCATGCTCCCTAATACAAAATTGGTCACTTTGACTGGCTCATTAACACTTGGAGAGCTCTAGGACCATTTAATGCACGGTAATTAGGCTCTAGACCAAGCGTGTCCAACGGGCTGCTTGTGGCCCAGGAGGGCTTTGAATGCAGCCCAGTGTAAATTTGTGAACTTTCTTAAAACAGTATGAGATTTTTTGTTGTTGTTGTTGCTATTTTTGTTTTTTAAGCTCATCAGCTATCATTAATATTTGTATACTTTATGTGTATAGCCCAAGACAATTCTTCCATTGTGGTACCCCTGCTCTAGGCTCTAATGCTCTGTATGGTACTGTAATGGCCTAAAAGAGTTAGTAAGACTCTCAGGACACCTAAATTGTTACTAGAGAATGTCGTGGCCTTTAGTAATAATAGAATAGCACGTATCTATGAAAGAATCAAGTTCAAAGCTTTTTAAGAAGATTAAAGTGTGTGTACTTTCTCTCAGTTAAATTAACCACCTTCTATAATGTAGAACTTAAGATAGTCACCAAACAGATGTTAGAGCCTCTTCAGAACTGCCAGTGACTCCTAAGGACCTTATGTGTTGTTTAAGGACATGTTGTATGAAGGTAATTTAGGTCTAGAAGCTACTTCAATTTGCAAAACAGTAAAGGTCTCTTTTGTTTGGTCTTTAAATAGAAAACTATTGTTTATTGTCCTATAACTGTTGTCTGTGCATTTATTTTACATTTTAAAAAAATTAAAAAAAGAATTGAAATCAGAACAGTTATATTTATACAAATATGTCCTGGGATGAATAAATTACATAAATAATAAGGGAATATTATAAATGAGGCAGTTGGGGTTTCTTCAAAGGCCAGCATTGCTACTAAAATTATCAGAATTTATATATACGTCATGGAAAATAGCACCCCTTATTATATGTTCTAAGACTCCCAGTGGATGCCTGAAACCACAGATAGTACTGAACCTATGTTTATTATTTGTTCCTATTCAAACATACCTATGTTAGATGTTCATTTATAAATTATTCACAGTAAGAGAGTGACAACTAATAATAGAGCAATTATAACAGTATGCTGTAATAAAAGTTATGTGAATATGGTTACTCATTTCAGAGGATCTCTTGCTGAAGTCTAATCTCACATGCTTTCTGATGTAACACATTGCCATCAGATGGAATACTTTTTCTGTTTTCTGTCTTCCAGCCACAAATGTAATGCCTTTTCCGTCTTATCCAAGCATTTATCGTTCATTGTGGTTATAACATTTGCAGTTATAGGTGCACTAGCAAAAGTAGCACAGATTTATTTTTCCTTTTTCACAATTTCATGGCTAGAAGAGTCATTCTTATTGTAGGTCTTAATTACCTCAGCGTACATTTTTCCCATTAATTACTAAGTCAAGAATTTTTACCTTTGTACTTAAAGGAAGCACTTTATAGCTTCTCTTTGGCAGCTATACTGCCTGAATTGCCAGCATCACTCACCTGTCCTTTGGGTTCTTCATTACTTGACCATAAACAGTGTCAGACCACGACAGTCAATCTGATAACCGAGTCAACTACTAATTGACTAACAGGTGGGGGCATATACAGCATTGAATATGCTGGACAAAGAGATAATTCATGGGATGGATTAGGTTGGCAGACTTTATCATGCTACTCAGAACAAGGAGCTTTTTAAACTTATGAACTGTTTATTTCTGAAATCTTTCATTTAATGTTTTTGGACTGTGGTTGACCATGGGTAATTGAAACTGTGGAAAATGAAACTGGATAAGGGGTCTTCTGTTGTCTTTCAAGGCAGGAATATACATGTGGAAAATGAATCTATTTAGCTTAAATTTTTATTTGCTGAATAAAATGTTTAGTGTCCCTGCAATTATTACTTAAAAAATAAGGAAATTAATATGGTGTTTTTAATTTCTAAAACATAATTTATTGCTATTATTCAGGGAAAATATAGGAAATAGCATAGTAGTCTTAAGGGAAAATATTTATGTTAACTTTTAGTAACCAGAAAGAAAGGAGTTTGGTTTGCTTTTCTGTGCGTGTACTCGTTGGCACAGAATGGGGGTGGCATGTCATCATTGTCATCCTGAAGGCTCTAGTTTCTGGAAGAATTGCTGTATGCTAAGGAACTATGCTGAGTGGTTCTTTTGGAATAGCTAAGTGTTTACACAAACTCAAGTAAGATGTGCTAGTGTTCCCTTTATTTATTTTTTTTTTCTTTCAGATCAGGAAATGTAGGAACTAGCAGGGTGGAGGTGGCTAGTAACTTGTCTAGTGATTTAGAGCACTGTTGGAATCCAGTATGGGCTGCAGAGCCCAAGCTGCTCAGCAGTGCACCACACTGACCCCCTGAGAAGTGCTGGGGTAGTCGTCATATTTGTGGCCTGGGATGGTGTTGCTTTCTGATAGTACATGTTGACCACTTGCTCTTGAATAATTTAGGCCTCAGTCAGGTAATTATGATTAGAGGTCTCAGTGAAAATATGGCTTTTTGGGGGAAAGCCGGGACGGCTCAGCGGGTTGAGCGCTCGCTTTGAGGCCACGAGGACCGGGGATCGAATCCCGGCTCCGGCCCAGGCAGGACCCACATGCTGAACTGGGGAGTTCCCACAGTTCGGTTCTCTAGCTGTCTCTGTCTCTGTCTCTCTCTCTATCTGTCAAGAGTAAAATAGAAATAAATATGCACTGA
>PVKE010044711.1:0-12904 GCA_004027555.1 Craseonycteris thonglongyai | reverse complement strand
AGGGCAAGAAGGAAGGTCCAGAGTGTGTCAGGAGATGAGCACAAGGGAAGAGAGATGAGGCTGGGAGTCAGTGGAGTCAGATCAGAAAAGTTAGAAAAGTTCTTGAGGATCAAAATAAGAAGTTTATGTTTTAATAGGGTAGGCTTTTAGCAGGAAGAGTATCCATGGTAAAGTTTTTTTTCCCTGCTACCCCATAATTTTTCATTTTGAGGTAATTTTAGACTTTTAGAAAAGTTGCAAAAATAGTACAGAGTTCCTATACAGCTTTAATCCAGTTCCCCTAAGATCTTATTATCTTTATGTAATTATAATACAATGATTGAAAAAAAGAAAGTAACACTGTTATAATATTAGTAACTAATCTACAGCCCTTCTTTACATTTTGTCAGTTTTCTTATTAATGTTTTCTTTCTGTTCTAGGATCTAATCTAGGATCTCATATTATGTTTTGTTGCCATGTCTGCTTAGTCCCCTCCAATCTGTGGCAGTTCTTCAGTCTTTCTTTTTTCTTGTGTGATTTGACACTTTTGAAGAGTACCAGCCAATTTGTTTGTAAAATGTCTCAATTTGAATTTGATGCTTTTCCATATACAGATTAATGTTTTGCATTTTGGCAAAACTACCACAGAAGTGATGCTGTGCCCCTGTCAGTACGTCATATCAGAGGGTACATGATGTTAATATGTCTTGTAACTGGTTACATTAATTTTTATCATTCAGGTAAGGTGGTGTTGGCCTAGTTTCTTTACTGAGAAGTTACTATTTTTCCCTTTGTAATTAATAAAGATACCTTGAGACTATGCAAGTATCCTGTTTCTAACCATACTTTGACCCACTAATTCTAGCATCTGTGATGGTTAGTTTTATGTGTCATTTGGCTAGGCTTTGGTGATAAGTTATGTAATAAAATACTAATAATCTAGGTGTTGCTATAAAGGTATTTTGTAGAGGTGGCTAAAATTTACAATTAGTTGACTTGAAATAAAGGAGACCATTCTTAATAATGTATATGGGCCTCACCCAATCAGCTGAAAGACCTTAAAAGCAAATACTGAGGTTTCCCACAGGAAAAGAATTTTGCTATAAGACTGTAGCATCAGCTCTTCCCTAAGTTTTCAGCCTGCCTGCCCTATAGATTTCAGACTTGCCAGCCCCCATCACTTCATAAGTCAGTTCCTTGAAATATGTTATATGTGTGTATCTTTCTCTGGAGAACCTGACTGATACAATATCCATAGAAGTTTATTGCCTATAAAAATTATTATTGTGATCTTTTAATAATTTCCTATTTCCTCATTCCTTATACATTCCTTAACTGGAATTCTGTAAGAAAGAGCTGTTTCTTTTCCTCCACTGATTATGTATTCAAATATTTATTTATATCATTATAGGCTCATGAATATTTATTTATTCTATGGTTCACAACTAAGTCTACCATTATTTAGTTGTTCAGATTGCCCCAACTTTGGCCAGCTCCTTTAGGTTGTCTCTCATGTCCTTTTGAGATGCCCCCATCATTTTCCTGAGAACTTCTTTACTTTTTACTATCATATGATGTTCCAGGCTCAGTTTGTATTTTTCCTGCCCCAGCCTTAGAAACAACTTTTTCTTTGAGGACCCTAGCTTCTTTTATTAGAGAATAGAATTTAGAAACCAAGATCTAGGCATCAGTATGCTCTTTGTGACTGGGATATCATTGTTCTCAGTGGACTAGGAAATACCCATATATATACTAACACATGCAAATACACATGGCCATATTTATTTCCCTGTCCATATATGTGTGTGTGTATGTGTGTGTGTGGGGTGGGGGTGGGGGGGGAGCACAGATGTGAAACCATAAGTTCATACTGAGAGCTCCATGGGAGGGTTTTAAACAGGTAGGTAGCCAGAGGGATCTATGTGAAAAATGAAATCACTCTAGAGAAGTGGGGAGGACAAACTAGAGGAGAAGATTCTTTCAATGTGCCATTGTACTAAGTGACTAGCAAGTCACTTCATCTAAACAAAAGGTACTTCTCCCTTTCTCTACCTTTTCAAAGCAACAAATCTAATCCATGGCCCCATATGTCTTTGGTGGTGTTCTATCTGTAGGGCTCTGCTCAATATTATGAGGAGTCCCTGCCCCAGGGGAGTTTTGAACTAAATAAATATTTGAAAACTACTTAGTAGAGTCAAATTTAAGCCATCTTATTTAGGTACTTGGCAGAATATAATTAATCATCAAATAAGAAACAGAGAGGAAGGTGGCTCACAAGAGAGGATGGGCACTGGGTTAGAATAGCTAGACATGTAGAAGTGGGAGAAGAGCTGGATTTTGTGGAAAGAGTCTGGATAACTGGAATTAGGGCTGAATAATCTGGGAAAATAAAACAAAAGCAATGAAATGAGAGCATTATGGAATAAATAAAGGAATGGTAATATACAAAGAATAAGGGAAGTTCAGACTCCAAAGACAGAACAGCAGGTAAAAGAGCCAGCAATGAGGAGTCACTGAACAGAAGGGAAAATGGTTAGATGAGCACTTTAGAAGGTTCCCTAGGGCTGCTGGATGCTGGAGAGAGATGGAATAGGAGGGATGGGATTAGGTGGGGCAGGGAACAGTAGTCAAAGGGCTGGAGAAAAAGATGTGGGTATGAGAGACATTCTAAAGGGAGAGCTGGGTGTAAGGCAAAGGTATCAATTTGAGAAGTCACCTGACCTTCCTCTGGCATCCGAAGCAGATTTTTGGCTGGAAAGCAGTTGTTCAGGTAAGGCTTTCCATCATCCAGCTTGTAGATTCCTGAGGAGGCCATCTCCCTGATAACCAAGGAAGCAGAAGAGTGAGAAGATATTGTATTGCTCTCTCATCCCAAAGTGGCTTGTGAGGCCTGCCAGGACCATCACACAATACATGCACCGTATCTCTGAGGCCCTAAAGGTTCACTGCCCTGCTTCAGAATGGGCTGGCCCTTTAAATGAAGAGGGAGACAAGGCTATGGGTTTTCTGGTTCAAATCAATTGTATCCCAGTGGAACACCAGGAAGGGCATCGCATCACCTTTTGGCTCAGACAGATGGTTTGAATACTGGCTCTATCTTTCCTTGTTCTCTGAGTGGGAAAGTTACTCTCCCTTTCTGAGCCTCAGTTTCTTCACCTGTAAAATAGAGGTAATACATCTACCTTAATAGACAGATGAGAGAATCAAGTTAGAAAGGTGGTGCCTAGTACATATTAAGTGCTCATTAGAAATGTTCTTTAACAATTCAGGGAAGAACAGGCTTACATTTTAGGCAAAATGATAGGCAAATAATGAAATTTTAATGAAATAAACAGGATTCGAGGGATGAACTGAGTTTGCTGATAGAGAGAAGGATAAGGATTCTAAACAGAAAAGCCACAGGACTGAGGGCATGGTGGTAGGCATGTCTGGTGCAATAAAGAAATAACCGAACACAGGAAGAGGATGTGTGTTCGGGAGTCTTGCACAATAAGACTGGACAGGAAGAATGATGCCTGTTCCTGAAGGGCCTTCAGTGACAGGCTAGGAGATCGGATTTCACCTGTGAGTAACCAAGAGCCATGGAGGATATCTGTGCTGGGGAAAGCCATGACTCAGGCTATACTTTAGAAAGAGAGGGCTGATAACAATCATGCTTGGTGAAATGGGATTCCATTAACTGATCACTGAGTCATGACAATTCTAGCTCAGAAATACTGTTTCAGTGTACTTTTCTATGTCTCTGCTTTCATTAAATCTTTTATAAGCCCCCACCTAAATACTGCAAATCTTCTGACTGGATTCCCACTGAGCATAAAGGACAAATGCTTGAGACTGGTTTTGAAGGCCCCTGGAGTCCTATGTCCTAACCTTTCCAGCTCCAGGCAGCCCAGTCCATCAGGCTCAAAGATTCATTTTCTGTTCCCCAAGCATACCATGTACATTCAGTCTTGCCTGCCCTTGTTCTTGATGTTTCTTTGGTCTAAAATAGCATTTTCCATTTTGTTCATCAGGTTGATTGCATCCTTTAAGATTCAGCTCAAATGCCACTTCCTTTAGGAATAAATCTCTAATAAAAGACCTAATTTCTTAAATCATGAGCTCTTAGAGAGTTGAGATTTTTATCTCAAGGTTTCCAGTCATTCCTAGATCTACTATAGGGCAGCTTCAGACAACTTGGGTTAATTGAAGTTTGGGAACCTATAAATTCCTGGCCAGTAGAAGGGAGGTTATGGGAAGAATGTGGGACCCTCAGATGGAGGGTCTGGGAATAGATTTAGTAAAAGAAAGGAGCAGAGTGGGAAGCTGGGATCCGGTATCCTCAGAGAATGTTTCCTGGAAGTGACAAATATAAAAAGAGTGGTGCAGTAGGAAAGGCAACAACTATGAAGATAGAAGACTTAAATTTGAATCTAGTTTCTACTACGGTACTAAGTTGAGTGACCTTGCACAAATTAGTTTATCTTTGTGCCTCAGATTCTTCACATATAAAATGAGGATAAAAATCTGTGCCTTGGAAAATCATTGTAATACTTATATGAGATAATAAACAGAAAAAAAGTTTCTTTCTAGACACTTCCACAAAGCCTTCACTGAAACTTCCAGTGGGAAATAATTGCTGCTATGACTAAACACTGGAGATTTATTCTGTATTTCTTTCATGGTGGAGCTTTTTTTACCTCATTAGATTACTAACAATCATGAGGGGGCCTCTTCACTGGTCTATGCCCAATTCACTCTCTCTCTTCCACTTTTGGAGTGCCCACAGGAAACACCAAATAAATATGTGTGAACCAAATAAAGGATACAATGGTATTCCAAGGGCCCAAGGGTTTTTATACGTATTTCTGAGCTCTCTAATTAGTCTAAGTTCCTCCAGAGGAAGGACAGCATCTATGATGTTCATCTCTTTATTCTCAGCACCTAACACAGCACCTGGCACACAACAGATTCCATAATTATCTGTGAAATAAATGAGTGATACTGATATCTCCTTTGATCCAACACAGGACACTATGCATTTCCTGATCTTTAAACCATCTGAAAAGGGCTGGAGATCCCTCCTGTTATGTGTTCCCACAGCAACCTGAACTTCTCCTAATATAGTATTTATCATTTTATTATAACTGTTTGCTCCCCTTACCAACTTCCCACCTGCTATGAGGCCGATGATACCTTATTCACCTATGTAATCCCAAACTTAGCATAGAAACGAGAACTCGCTAAAAATGTGTTGGGGAGCTGAATGGATGGATGGATGGGGAAGGATCAATAATCATTCAATCTGTCTTTTAGGAAATCTCTTTGTGACTAACCACACCTTTCTTCCAGATAGGTGAATGAATGAATGAATGAATGAATGGGTAAAGAGCTGGCTGGGAAATGTTAAGAGATGATGATTACTGGAGAAGGTTCAAGTAATTTACAGAATATAAGGACATGTTTCTGGTCTGCATAGTACTTACTTGATTTTTGATCTTGGGAAAAGTCCCTTTACTTCCTTTTTTGTTGGTTTCTTCATCTGTAAAATAGATATTATATTCCTTCTTAGTCTACCATTCAGACCTCTTGAACTTTCTAAAATTACCCTACTGTGACCCTTCTGCTCCAAAATGTATCTCACCTGGAAAAATATCACAGGACCTAGAAAAATATCTAAAGATATTTAGATAGGACTAAAGAGCTCAGAAATTGATTGATATAGAGGTAAAGATAGAGACTGAGACAGAGATGGGAAGGTGAAACGGGAGAATAATTTTATGATAGTAGGGTAGGGCTAGAACACTTATATAAGATGTGCAAATCACAAATAAGGAAAGGACTGGTTTATATAATCATTGACACAGTGACAGTAGCACATACAAAGTTGGAAGATAAGACACAATCTGGTAAAAGATATTTGCTATGCACATAACACAAAGAATGAATCAGACTCAGGCTTGTGGGAGACATGCAAACCTGCACACAACTAATCATTGAAATTCCAGTTTCCTATGATGAATATTAGTTGAGAAGGTGTGGATTTACAATTAATGGTCTAGGGAGGGCATATAGCCTCCACGTTACATTGTCTAGAAAGTAACCATAAGAGAAATATGAATTTTATCTGTGTAGTGGAAAAAAGAAAGTCCAAGTTCCAGACTTAGAGGCTGCCTGCTTAGTTTCAGATGCCTCTCTCATTCTAATTGTAGTGCCTCCCCAGCTACACACACACACACACACACACACACACACACACACACACACACACACACACACACACACACGAGTAATGCTTTTTATCTGCATACATTTGCTTGTCCCATTCCTTTGGCTTATCACACTTCTATCCCCTTCTTTGCCTATCTCATGCAAAGAGCTTTTTGGTATGTCTCCTCTTCAGGTTGACCCTTCTCTGTGCTACCACCTCAAGCCTACTTCTTACTGGAGGCACTCTCACCCACTAGAATGGCCTGTATACCTTGTCTGTTCCCCACTCCAAACACCCCTAACCCCAGGTTGTGAGCCTCTCTAAGGCCAGGCCTGGGTTTTACATATATGTCTATCCCCAGCACCCCATACAGCCCATTGAAGAGGCTCAATGAGTGTTTACTGAACTAAACTACAAACACAATGCTATAGAGCATTTCATTTTGTCTGCAAAGAAAGAAGGAAGGATCACAGAAGGTTTCACAGAGCAGGTGACATCAGAACAGGTTCTTGAAAAATGAGAAGTTATAAAAGACTAGGATAACAGGGGATGCCAGGAGAGTTCAGTGGTTGAATGCTTGCTGCGTAATCACATGATCCAGGGTTCGATTCCCAGCACAGGCCCTTGCAAACCCATATGCTAAACTGTGGCACAACTGGTAACCACCAGGATAGCTCAGCAGCAAATGTTCTCGTCTCCCATGCCAGAGGTCCCTGGTTCAGTTTTTGTCCCGCATGGCCCCACACCCACCTGTGTAGAATGAAACCATGTCACAACTAACAATGTACAACTAAAGAGACTGCTGTGGGCCCTTCCACTTTCTCTCTCTCTCTCACCTTCTCTCAAACAATAAAATAAATCTTAAAAAAAACAAAACAATGAATAACAAAAAACTACAGGAGTACCTGAGTGGATTGCTTCACAGAGGTGAAGAAATCTAATCTAATATTATTTAGTGATAATTATTAGATGAATGTTAGCTTCACCAAGACAGGCATTCTGTCAGTTTTATATCTCCAATGACTAGAACAGTGATTGCTACAAAGTAAGCGCTTGGTAAATAATTGTTCAATCACTGGACACTTAAGAGGAACTTCTTGGAATAACAAAACAAGTGATGCAGAGAAATAGAGCATAGTACAGTACAGTCCTGTTATGTGATAACACTAGATCACCACAGTAGAAGTTCCACAAGAATAAGAAACAGATCCGTCTTGATCCTCCTGTATTCCATAGTACAGTACCAGGCAATGTTGATGCTCAAAAAATTTTGTGATAAAATTGAATAAAAATCTAGAATATTATATCCTGAATCTGTAAAAGCTGAGTGACAGAAGTAACATACCACAAGCCGTGATGTCAAAAAAAACAAACAAACAACTAGCTTCTAAACCAGGTTCTGATACATGATATACAGGCCTTAGGGTAAGTTCCTTATTTTCCTCATCTGATAGGGCTGTTAGGGGACTAAATGAGAGAATGGATGCAAAGAAGATGTGGTACATACACTCACACACAATAAAGTATTACTCAGCAATAAAAAAGAATGAAATCTTGTCATTTCTGACTACTTGGATGGACCTAGAAGGTATGATGCTAAATGAAATAAGTCTGATAGAGAATGACAAATACTGTATGGTTTCACTTACATGTGGAATCTAAAAAACAAAACAACCAAATTGTAAACAAAAACACACTCACAGAAACAGAGATCAAACTGATGGGTGCCAGAGGAGAGAGGGTTGGGAAGATGGGTGAAAAAGGTAAAGGGGAATCTGAGGGCTGTCTGGAAAGTATCCAGCCTTGTAACCGTTCTCTTTATATTGACAATGGCTGGTTTTGTTTTGTTTTTCCAGACAGCCCTTGTAGTAAATAATATTGTAATAAGTTTTCGTGGTGACAGATGATTATTACACTTAGTGTGGTGATTATACCGTAAAGTGTAGAAATGTCGAATTATTATATTGTACATCTGGGAACTAATATAATGTTGTATATCAACTATATTTACATAAAAATAATAAATGTCCAAAAGATAATGCCTGAGAGATAGTAGCCAGTCAGTGAATGAGTGCATACAAAAACAGTACTAACGGCTAAGATGACTGTCACCAGAGAATAACTGGGAGCTGCTGTAACAGTGCTAGAAAAGGACAGAGAACGAACTCCTGTCGCCACTTTGGCCACTTCGGCAACTATGTCTGGGGCCGGGGAGACTCTAACCCCTCAGTAAACTAAGTTCTCTGCCGCACCTGCCTCCGGCGTCGTTTCCGTCTCCGAGGCGTCTGCTGGGGGCACGCCCCGGTCAGGCGGGATGCGCGCCTGAGAGCCTCCCGGAGAACTCGGAGCCGCTCCACGGTGGCGCTTGCCACTACCTTCTCCACCCCTTAGTAACCGCGACGCGGTAGCAAGCCTTGTAGGCGGCAACCGGAGGCTGGAGCTTCTAATTAACTACAAATCCCGGCAAGCCCCGCGGCCACTTCTGATGGCAACCTCGCGTCAGCCAGCAGCGAACTACGAACCCGATGGTCTCCGCGCGGCGCGTCACGCAGTCAGCTTCAGCCAATCGGCTTCGGACAAGTAGGAGTGGGAGGGAGACGCAGAGGCAGACAAGATGGCGGCGACTGCACAGGCTGGGAGAAGCGGTGGAGGCAGCAGTGTGGCTGGCGGTGGCCCCAGCTGCGGGACAGGCAGTGGCCGGAGCGGCCTGTTGGATAAGGTAAGGAGCTGGTACCTTGGGGCAGTCGAGGCCTAGGGACTCCCGGGAAGCGGGAAGCCCACCTTCCCATTCCTGCCCCCCTCTCTGCGGCTTCTCAGGGGGTAGTCCAGGTCTGGCCCGTCATGGGAACTTTACGGGCTCTTGCAGCCCGATCTCTCCACACCTCAAACCCTGGTTCTTTCCTCTTTAGGTCTTCTTTCCATCTCGGCAGTATACCTGGCCCTTCATGCTGGCCACCATAACTTATTTGGATAACTTAATTATTCCCACATTTCAACGTGGCTGTCGCTTTTTCCTCGGTGGTTCAGAGAGCTACTGTTGAATGTGCCCATTTCACCGATGCGGGAAACTGAAGCCCGAAGGAATAGAAAGCTATTCGAAGGCAATCGTTCCCAAACTTCCCACTACAACCACCACTCTTGCGTGTCTCTTCAAGATTCCAAACTGCTCCTTGGCCTTTTGCTTATTGAAGTGTCAAGGCGTTTTATTCCGATATACTCTGAACACTGGACTTCTTTTTTCTTTTCTTTTTCTCTCACCATTTTCACCCTCTCCCCATCTTTTCTGCCTCCAAGTGTATTCGGATTCACGAGTTTGCTGCTTGTTCATGCTTTCTTCCCCCTTCAGCCCATTTAATTTTCTTTTTAACTACAGCCCTAGCCCATTTAATTTTCTTTTTAATTGTGGTCCTACCAACAAGGGCTTAAAAGAAAAAGAAGGAAAACTCTGCTTCTGGGCTGGTCCTTGTCCTTTGCATAACATCTGGGAAGAAACATTTGCATGGAGATCTGAGTCCTAGTATTGGTTCTGCCTCCAATTAGCTCTGTGACCTTGAAATATGCTTGTTCTCCGTGTGTTTCCTCTGAAATGAGGGATTTAGCCTTAATGTACCTTAGGATTCCTTCCAGTTCTTTCATTGTAGGACCTTGAGCCAGTTTGATGTGAAATGTTAAGCATGTGGTCGTTAATATAGTAAATAGGATTTTTTACTTTAATTGAAAACTGTTTTCAGATGTCCATGTTCCTAACACATGGTAGGTGCTTAAGAAATGAATACGTAATCATATTGAGGACTTTAGATCCAGATCTTTTTGTTTCTCTTTTTGGGTGTCATTGATTTTGAATTACATGGTTCTCACACTCTTAACTAGACATGTCCAACCTGCAGCCCAGGAAGGCTTTGAATGTGACTCAGTACAAATTCTTAAAACGTTATAAATTTTTTTTTGCGACTTTTTTTTTTTTTTTTTGTCTCCTCAGCTATTGTTAGTGTTACTGTATTTTATGTGTGGCCCAAGACAATTCTTCCAGTGTGGCCCAGGGAAGCCAAAAGGTTAGACACTGCTGCTCTTAACCCTTCTTAAGAGATGGGAACATGTTCTGGGGGTAGGGATGGTAAATTGCTCCAAGACAGGTGAGAATGTTGGAAATTGTTGGTCATTTTCATACACCATTCCTGCCTTCTTGCTGGATGATCATCTCATAGCCCATGCTCATCCTATCCCATTGACTGTTTTTGCTCTTCCCACTATTTGATCATCACCAGCAAACATTAGACATAGGCATGCTGCTAAGATAATTATTACTGAGAAGTGTATGGCGTCATGTTATTGAAAGAACCTGAATTTGGGAGTCTTAAGATTTGGGCTTTGAAGTAGCTCTGCCACTTGCAAACTGTATGAAGACTTAATTAGCCTCACTAACTTTTCCTTTTTTTCCATCTGAAATATTAGGGTTTTGGGGAGAATTAAATGAGATAATATACATAAATAATCTCTAACCTATAGTGTGAAATACAAATGTGTGATGACAGAGGAATAAATCAAGACCCCTCCTGTCAAACAGTACTCGGTATTGGTAAGTATAGGACATGGGATACCCAAAATATTAAACATACAAGTATTTGGTATATATAGAAGTACAAATGAAAGAGGAAAAATGATCCCTGAGATCTACTTGATAGGGGGTGAAGGCCCCAGAGGATGACTTGATGTCTGAGTGTGGAGCTGGGACCTTATTTTGGAGAAGAGAGAGAGGGAAGGCACATACCGGTTAAGAATGTCCTTGAGCAGAGGTACACAGAAGGTGCCTGATGTTTCTCAGTGAGTTGCCTAGATGGTTCTCTAAGAGACCTGTGGTGACAAAATGGGAAGGACATGGATTGCTTGAAATAGTATTAGGAGGTTGTTGGAGGTTTTTGAGACTAAAGTAGCTTTAAGAAAATTATTCAGATAGTTGGGAGCGGTAGAAATTAAAAGCCTTCTAATAAGGCCTTATACCATACTGGTGTCTAGGGTTTAATATAAAAAAAATTTGAGTTCTAGTGCTGTATGTTAAAAGCTACATGTCCTTGGATAAGTTACTTGATATTGCTAAACTTAAATTTCCTTATGTAAACAATGTGGTTGCTCATATGTATTACAGGCTTGTAATAAATAATAAATTGTATAATATTGGTAAATTTTATTTGTAAAGGGATATAAAAATAGAATGTCACAGTGATGAGAACCCCCAACTTGAATAACAGAAATAGATAAAAAGGCCTCCCAAAGGAGTACTTGTCAAAATTAACCAAGAAATGAGATAGAAAATAAGTCAAGGGCTATTTATGTACTCTTCTTGGAAAGCTTCATTTCTGCCTTACGTTCATTGTTACCCATTTAAATTCTCTAGCATTAATGGCAGATGGGAATTAAGCTGTCCTTAATATGACATACCATCCTGTATTGTTATACCAATTTGTATTTGTCCAGTTTCCCATGAGAGGTTCTTACAGTTCTCTATAGTAATCAACACAGAGTAAATACTTGAAGTATTCAGTTTATCAGAGAAAAAAACTTCAGATCTGCCATCTCAATTTTCAGTAACAGCTTTAGTAGATGTGCCTCTACTTGTCCGAAAACTGAGGGTACTATGGAAGAGAACATAGGGAAACATGTTATTCACAGTGGAGCTGGATCTGAAGCTTTTGCTCTGTGGGCATAAGAGGCTGTTGTTACCTTACGGTCTCCTTAATTTAATTTATCTTGATTTTTCAGAGGGTTTTTATTTTATTTCCTGCAGCTGTAATTTCACTTGCCATAAAGAAATGTAATAAAGATGCATATGTGCTTTCCCTAAGCAGATGTGCATTTCTGTTCCTATGAAACTGACTTTAAGAACAAAGCAATTCTAGTTTCCTGATCTTAAAAATAAGTACACAAATATAATCTTTCAGCCTTCATCACAGAATAGCTTAGATCATTGCAGTAAGTTATTTTGCCCAAAATATATGAAAACATTTTGTTCTACATAGCAGGCTGTAAATAAAAATGGCTTGCTTAATTTATTTTGGCCATTAAAATTGATATGTGGTATTGAACCATGTTTTCCAGATGCTGTACCCAAATCCTTTTAACCTTATATCTATATTTCTGTATCCTGGCTGTATTTGTTTTGGCTATTAAAATTGTTTTAGCTATTAAAAATACGGTATTAGGAAGGTCCAAGATGGTGGATTACATTAATGCCTACTGCCTCCCAGGATCACACCAAAATTCCAATAAAATTATAGAACAGTCAATCTCAAGAATCATCAGAAGACTAGCTGAACAGAACTCTTATAACTAAGGAAATAAAGAAGAAGTCACATTGAGTCTGAAAAAAAAGAAGGTGGCAACAAACCATAGTTTCTAAAGACTATACTCAGAGCCTTTTAACTTTATAGCTGGGTTTCCATCTCTTTGAGGGACTGTCAGCTTAATCTTTTTTTTTTTATTATTGTTAAATTTAATGGGGTGACATTGATTGGTAACAATGAGATAGTTTCCGGATGTACAAGTCCACATCACATCACCCATGCATCACATTATGTGCCCACCACCCCAAGTCAGCTCCCCTTCTACCACCATATATCTGGTGCCCATTCCCACTTCCCCCCCCAACTCTCCCTCCCCCCTCCTTCCCCCTCTTCAGGTAACCACCAAACCATTGAGTGTGTCCATAATGCTGATGCCCACTCCCACCACCCCTCCCA
>PVKE010044710.1:0-12903 GCA_004027555.1 Craseonycteris thonglongyai | reverse complement strand
TCCTAATTATGAGGCACTGGCCAATGAACTGCAATGCCAAAGATCACACTGACAGATTGTTTTTTTTATGTTTTCTTTTATGTTTTTTTAAATGATTTTATTATACGTGTGTTTTTTTATTTACTTTGTATTACGTTTCGTATATATGTTTCTTTGTGTGTATATAATTTGTACAATAAATTTATTATTTTAAAATTATTTTTGTTTATTATTTTTTATTCTTGTTCAATAATAAATATCCTTAGAAATAGCTGGTGCCCGCCGCCCTACCGATATTTTAGAATGCACCCTAGGGTATAAAAAGGTTGGGAACCCCTGCTTTAGAGAGATGGGATAAGGGAGGCAGAAAAGCCTGTTGTCCCACTGTACATGCAACTGTCTCTTCAGGACTGAAATCTAACCATCATGGGTTTGCACCGTTTTCCAGGTCTAGAGAAGTGCAAGTTCACAGAATACCTCTCCAGCCTTAGGTCTTGAGAGGGACTTATATCAACTCCTGACTATAATGCTCCAAACTTTACTATTAATGTTAACGGGTCTTTTACCAGAAACATTTAATTGTGTAAGATAAATTAAACAGGGGAAACAGGGGAAGCTGGGATGGCTCAGTGGGTTGAGTGCTTACTTTGCAGCCCCAGGGACCGGGGATCGAATACTGGCCCTGGCCCGTGTGGACCCATATGCTGAACTGGGGAGTGCCCCCAGTTCAGTTCTCACCGGGGTGAAGACCCCAGCCCAGTTCCTGCCTTGTGCAGCCCCACTCCCACCTGTGGAATGAAACTATGTAGAAAAACCAATGATGTGCAACTATGGAGACTGTTCTGGGCCCTCCCCGCTTCTCTCTGTCTCAGTCTCTGTAGCTCTCTCTCTCTGTCAAAAACAATAAAAATAGGGGAAGCTGGGATGCCTGAGTGGGTTAAGCGCTCACTTTGCAGTGCTGGGGACCGAGGATCGAATCCCGGCCCCGGCCGGTGTGGAACCATGTGCTGAACTGGGAGCTCCCCCAGTTCTCTCTCTGTCTCTGTATCTCTCTCTGTTAATAAACAATTAAAAATAAATAAATAAATATTAAAAAAAACACACAAAAAAAACAATAAAAATAAATCTTAAAAAAAAAAAAGATAAATAAAACACCATAATTATGAACTATCAGGAATTATAAGTCAGTCTCATTTTTGTAGGATATCAAGTTACCAAAACTAAAAATAAACTTTAAATAATAAAAAAATGCCTGACCATCACATTATGGCCTTATATTCCTATTTTTAAGTTTTACTTTGAATTAGATTTTTATCTTCTTATTTTCACAGTTCTTGGAAGACACACTTGTAAATGCCTAAAATCACAAAATAATCTAGGTATTTGAAGTATATTATATAACTATAACCTAGATTTGAACATGTACAGTGTTGCAGCCAATTTCATGAGAACATTTATGTCGAACAAGCACCATTTTCCTAACTGATAAGCAAGTTAGTTTTTCATTTTCAACATCAATAACTTGCTATTAGCCTACATTTTCTGATTTATGTAACCATGAACTACACAAATACTGAATAAAGTAGACAATTTATAATTTTACAAGGAAAGAGAATGAAACACAGGATCAAGACACAAAAGTAATGGATATTCATTATTCAAATACTTGTAATATTCTTGTAAACATATACAGTAACAGAAATTAAACCTTCTTAGTTAACTTTATCATTACTTAGGTGATGGCAAAATCAACAGCCAGGAAACTACTTGTTATTCATGCTGGAAACTGCTGCTCTAAAAGACACGCCTGAATAAACTTTAACTTATTACTCATTAAAACATTAGGAGTATCCACTGTAGAGGGAAAAGAAAATCAGCTTGACTAATTTCTTTTACTGCAATCCCAACAGGTTTGAAATAAGTGAAATAAGAATTACTGACAAAGATTTAATTTTCCTATGAAGACAAAACTGAACTAAGGTTTCTTTTCATTCAGACTTCTACTTACGATCACAACACTGTTTAGCAAAGGGCGATGGGTGGAATAGGTGGTTCTTCACTAAAATTCGATTACAAACACAGGTTTTACATATTCCAAACACTGTGGGCATTTTAAAACACTCTGGATGCAGTCCCTTAGGAGGACAATTTGAAAATATCTAAGAAAATTAAATACAATGTATTCTTAGAACCAGGAAACTACATTTCAAAGAATTCATCATACAGATAGATACACTCAGTATCCTCATGAAGCATGCAAAGATATATGTATGAGCACTGTCGCTCACTGTAACATTGTTTATGATAGTAAAAACCGGGAAGCAATCTAAATGCCCCTTACTAGGAAACTAGTTAAATAAATTACAGAATATCTATCAACAGAATATTATGCAGTTTTAGGGTTAGAAGGGAATAGATTTTTAATTTTGACATGGACAGATGAGTTAAGTCTCATTAAGTGAATAAAAGCTAGTTGTGAGACACAATGTTTCCAGCTATGTGTTTAAAGCAAATCTATGTATGTGTTTGCAAATGCATAGGAACTTTTTGAAAGAATACACAATTCTGTGACTGCTTCCAGGAATAAGGATTGTGAGTAGTTACAAAACTTTCACTTTTCATTTTATAATATACTAAGAAGCTGGAAAAACAATTTTGAACAATGATCATGTATTTCATAATTTTAAGTTCAATTATAAGATTGAAAAAACTTTAAAATATTTTGATATTTTACAAATAAAACTACAGAATTGTTGTTATTGATAACAAAGTTTAGAACTGCAGAAAACAGAAGAGAGTTTAGAATCAAATGTGAGCTTGAGTTTACCCTCTGCCACTTCTCACCTGCATGACCTTGGACAAGGAATGTAATCACACTCAGCCTCAATTTCTTTACTCTATGGAAAGATCAATACCCACACTTAACTGGGTTTATATGAGGATAAAATGAGATAATATAAAAACACCTGGTAAAGTATCCAGTGAAATAAACATTAAACTGCCTTTATTACAAAAATTGTTGTATCCTAAATTAGTCACCTCCATATATGACTGTATACAATGCAAACTCTATGAAGGTAGGGACTGTACCTCCCTCGTTGCTGTATTCTAAGTGCCTAACAACAACAACAACAACAAAAATTCAAATATGTGTTGAATGAGTGAGCTAAGCCTGCCAAGAGTAATAATGAGCAACAAAAAGCACTAAGCAAATACTTGCTCCAATAAAACTGTCCCTGACTCCATTTGGCTACTTTTGGCAGGTAATACTCCTGTGCATTTCACTAAAGAGTAATCAATCACCCATCTTCACTCCCCCGCAAGCAACTCTCCACCAAGGTGGGAAGAGAGGCCACTGGGATGGAGGTGGGGTGGGGTGAGGGGAGTCCCTCTTGTTAGTCACCTGATTTTAATTAAAAAATAACTAAGAGCCTCAGAGAGAAAGTGAAGACTGAAGATGTTAAAAAAAAAAAAAGCATTAAGGTGTTCTTTCCAAAGTTCAATTCATGAAGTAGTTACTACTGACTAATAAACAAATATGGGAGGCACAATCTGATCTGTCCAGTGTGAACTCTTGATAGTGTCTTGATATAGTTGATAGAGCAAATATATACTCTGGCTTATAATAAATTGTCAGTATCTTATAGATTTTTAGTAAATGCTTTTGCACATGTTATGTTAAAGAAATTTCTTAATATTAAGTGACTTCCCTACACTTATATGCTATTCAATTAATTTAATAATGCCAGAATCTCAAATACGAGTTCTTTGAGCGGATCATGAAAGGTATGTCAGAGAGCTAACAAATCCAAGTAGCCAACAGGAAAGCAGATTATCCGAGGCACCATTTTACAACCAATGCGGAGCTACCATGTTCTTAGAGGAATCTCAGGGTGCCTAGACCTTTTTGTAAAGGGAGAATGAATGAATGGGCTTGTCCCCTTTAAAGTAAACTCACTGTCCCTCCTCCAGACTACTAAATTATTAGAAAATAATGACAGTCCCTTGGTGTGCTGGTATGAGCTGCAAGAACTGTTAAGGTGTAAGTAATTACTGCACACACAGATATGCATGCACTCTTTCCCTCTCACTTATTTAATATTTCCTGAGTGTACCCCATGTCAGACACTGCCTTAGGCCCTGGAGTTACCAAAACAAAGTTGTTGTCTAATAGAGATTATGTTCTTGGAGGTAGGCAATAAAATCTATATTACAATACAGTGTCAGTAATAAATACTATGAAGGAAAATTAGCAGTGTAAGAAGACAGTGAGGGAAGGAGATGCTGGTTTAGAGAGCATGGTCAGAAAAGAGGTGCCAGGAAAGACATGAGGGAAAGAGCCATGATGATGTCCGTAGAAGAGTGTTTCAGCAAAGGAGCAAGGACATGCAAACTTGATGCTTTGAAGACCACCCCAAAGAGCAGGATGGCAGAAGCACAGTACACAAGGAGTGGTCTCCAGGGCAGAAGTGGCCAGGGGCCAGGTAGGCCATGGTGAAAATTCTACGTGTCATTAAGTGTGATGGGAAACCACTGAAGGTTTCCTGACGCTCCCTGCTTCTCTTCCTCCATCACCCTGGAAGGAGTGACATGACCAGACTCATGCGGCTCTGGGGAGAACAGACTCCATGGGGCAAAAGTGGAAGCAAGGAGACGAGTTTGGGGGCTACCGCTTAGGCTCAGGAGAGAGATGAGAACAGTCTGGACTGGGAGAGGTGGAAAGACACAGTTTAATTCAGGATATATTTTGGATGTAAGGATGACAGATTATTGATAAATTGGGTATGAGATGTAAGAGAAAGAGTCAAGGAAGATACCAAGATTTTGGACCTGAGCAATTCAGTAACTGGTGTGGTGGGGTGGGAAATCAGGAGTTCAGTTTAGGATATGATGCATTTGTGACGTCTATGAGACAGTTAAGTGGAGATGTTGGGTAGGTAGTTATTTGACATATGAGTTTGGAGTTTAAGGAGAGACTGCAGCTATGATTTGGGAGTCCTCAGCAATACATCAGATTTTATGCCTTGAGACTGCAAAAGATCACCCGGTGAGGCAATGTATAAAGGGAAGAATTTAAGACTCAAGAAGAAAAGGGAAATTCAGCACAAGAGAGTGAGAAGTCACAGCCAGGGATTTAGAAGGGAAGTGGAAGTGTATGTCCTGGAAGCCACATAAGAAAATAGCTCAGTAAGGAATGAGGGCGAATGCTGGGCAGCGAAGAAGTTGACGACTCAGAACTGAGCACTGAATTTGGCAATTTGGAAGGCCTGGGTATCTTGACAGGAGTTGTGGGGATGAAGGACTGATTGAAGTGGGTTTATAGAGACCTACACAAAGAGGGAGGAGAGTCTGTGAGCACAGAGGACTCTTTTGAGGTGTCTGGCTATAAAAGAGCCACTCAGCAGAGGCATGGCCTCACTTCTGCCATCACAGAGCATTGCTGAGATGCAGGGACTGTCCACGCCTTGCTCCCTACAGGCTGGAGTGCCAAGCTGTTCTTATTTCTGACCTGATGGGCATGGGTGGCAAGCCCTCTCCTGCCTCGCTGTCAGACTGCCTCCTGGGCACCTCCACCAGCGCATCTACACTGCAACCACTAACTGCTTGAACCCACGGTGGGTCCTCCTACCTCCCAGGAGTGCTCCTGCCACTTCTCATCCTTTCTGACTCTGCTTTTCCCTGCTTTTCTTGTCTGTCACTTTTTCCTTGTCTCTTGTTGCTTCTCCATACTTTTTGGTGTCTGATCAGTAAAGGTGATCTTTTAGATATAACATCAGAAACGAAGTGGATGACTTGCCTTGCACACACAACCTGATCCTAGTAGAGAGGCAAAAGTAATCGCCGGCATTATGGCTCTTCTCGTGTGTGTATACACCTTTTCTGAAGGCCTAAGGGCTAATTCACCGGTGGGCTACTCAGAGCTTTGAAGATCTCTTGGAAGTCTGAGGCTCCCTTTAGGCTGGTCTCTAGATGACTATCAGTAAGTACTGTAAGGCTTCATGCAGACCACACTGCAGTCCTAAAAGGCAGGAGCCCCTTCCTTGTATCATCCCGTCAGCAGATACTACTGTGGTCTATGTGATCACCAGTGTGGTTGATGCTGGAGCTGCAGAGAAGAGGGCTATAACCAAGCACTCTTTTCATGGAGTGTGCTGTAGTTTAGTAGGACTTTCACAAAAGTAGACACAACATGGTAATGGTAAATGCTTTCATAAGGGAGTACACGATGCTCTGACAGCACAAAAAAACAGCTCATTCAGATCTGGGCATTACAGGAACTTCCCCGAGAAAGTGATGTTTAAGTTATGAAGGGTGTAAGTTGGCTAGACTCGGATAGTTCTTGCGGGAAGAACACGTGCAAATGCCCAGAACAGAGCATATTTGGGGATACTGACAAAAGTATTCCTAAGTGTGTACATGTATATGTTTTGGGGTGAGGGTGGGATACTCAACGATGAGCAGATATAAGACTAGAGAGAAGAAAGGGTCAGATCCTGGAATATGTATCAAACTGTTAAGGATAGTTTTTCTTAGGGAGTGAAAATGGGAAGAGATGGAAGGACTTCACCTAACTACTTTAAATACTCCCATAATGTTAGATATTTATTTTTACAATGCCATACATTATTTTTGTCTGAGAAGACAGAATTAGAAAGTAAAATGGAAAGATGTAGGTAAGAAGTAGGGGACAGGGAGAAATGAAAGAATGCAACTAGGTTTCTAATGCGGACAAATGGGTGGGTGGTGAATGGTGGTGTCTTGCATTAAATTTGGGAAAATGGAGTATGACACAGTTATAGGGATAAAAATGAGCTTAGATTTGCTCATATTAAGCTAGAAGTATCAATGCCAATGGAAAAGAGCATATCAATCCAAGCTAAGTGAGTTGGCAAAAGTAATCAATAAATACTTGCTCAATATATAATTGGAAAAAGTATTTAAAGTTATCATTTATGTCTGCATATTTCTAAGTTCCTGTTACTACTCTAAAGTTTACACAAAGTCAATACCTGGGTAATTTATAAGAAAGAAAATAATAGTAGGAAATACCTAAAAAAAAAAAAAAAAGGATTGAGTAAGAATAATTTTGCTGCCAAAGTCTAAGACAAATTGCCAAAGCTTAGCAGGTACCTAGCAAGTTTGTGAATAACCACCATGGTCTCTCAGGTCCAAGTAAATCCCTAAAGTGTATAAACAAGGAAACAATGCTCCATGACAAAAAGATGGGTTCAGTTTTGAAAAGCACTGAAATAAAGCTGACAGCTTCATGGTACCATATGGGTGACCTTGCCCAGATTAGCCACATGACTTAACATCTGACCAAAATTAGACCACTACCTCACTTATAAGCTACTAAAGATCAATACAGGTAAAGACTGAGCTTGTTTGTCCTACTAAATCTGATTGCTTTTCCTTAGGCCATAGCTACAGAAACAGTCACTTATCAGTTCTGTGTCAAAGTTGCTGGGCCTCAGAGCATCAATTTTGTCAGAAACCTCCTTTGTTCTGAGCAGTTAAAAGGATCTGTACTCTGAAGACATTTGCTTGATTAAGGAGGCAAAATGATTAAGTAACCCCCAAATTCATTCACAGATATTTGGGGACCTCCCCTGCCCACCCCTAATTTGAAGTCTCCACAAAACATGCTGCAGAGATAAATAAAGCAACTTGGAAAAAAGAAGATATTTACTTCAGTATTCCCATTTTCACTTTCATTTTTTTTTTTTTTTCTATTCCTTCATTTGTAGATGCTACCAGAGGGTAAAAAAGGACTTCAAATGTATTGATTACAAAGTACTCACTTTCATACTACTGCAGACAAATACATTTTTACTTATTGTTTCGACTAAATGCCATTCATTAGTTGTGTGACTTTCTCTCCTATGAGTGGTACCATATATTCTTAAAGATTTTTTCCAAATCTAAAATTATATGGCTCTACAATTGGAGGAGAGGGAAACAGTAGGCAACAAAGTAAATGTTATAACATACATTGATGAAGATGATACTACAGTTATACAAATTGTTATATCCAGAGGCAGGGAACGCAGTGCTAGAAGTACAACTTCTTGATTCAATAAGTCTACAACTAACAAGCTGATAACATTTCAAAAGTTCGTCTGTTAGTTGGTAATTTAGAACAAGAAGCATTAATTTTTCCACAGAAATGATGGAATATATAGTAGTTATGCTCTTAGGTTAATTCATGAAAGTTTATTTAACCTCCAATGTAAATGAATTGCTAGCCACTTTTAATAAAAATCGAAAATGCCACACTAGTAGTTAAGCAAAAAGAACACCAATATGAAACAAGATAGTCTGTCTTGAGGCCTGCACATATCAACCAAAAGACCCACTGGCCTGATTGCACACATTGTAGATCCTCCTAGTGACTAGATTGTAACAGCCCACTCCTTAGGTCCATGGACTCCAAGTTAAGGGCCTCTGCTTAAGTAAAATGAGAGGGTCCAGTTTTCAGGTACTGGGACACAAGGGGTTCAGAACTATGCCAAAGCCCAAAGCTGGCAGAAAAGCACAGAGCTGATAGGATGAGGAGAGGAAGGGCCTTTTCTTGGACATCCCTGGACAGCAGTGGGAAATGAACTTAGTGACTGCAGCAGTCTCATCACATCCAAGCCACAGGACTTCCTGGACAACACTCTTGGGAGTTCAGTGTCAGCTCACTGAACGCCGGGCCCCAAAACACAGAAGACAGGCTTCTTAGCTGGGACAGGGACTGTGGAAAGCAACAACTTCCTGAGCTGCCATGCCAAGTACTCAACACCTGCTACTGCCAGAAGCAGCCCCAGATTTGACTGTGAGGACAGGCTGCCTGGTGGAATGTCCCCGTCTTTGCTCTGACTGAATCCCCATTTCCCCACACTCCACAGAGCTAGGGCTTCCAATATATATGCATGTTCACAAGTCTGCAGTGTGTAACTTGTGGGTGCCTATCTTTATCATCTGCTAAGGCTAGAAATAGAAAACCAAACAACTGCTCTCTTCCCAGGGGAAGAGCTGCTTACTGTACTTTAAACTGTAACTATAAGAATAGAAAATGTTCCTATTTAAATCTGTATTTTGGGCAGTGCAGACTTTTAATTCGTAAGTACTTCTCCACATTCACTATGGGAACAATGATCTATTATATCTAATTTAAACAGGTTTAAATATCAGGCAATGAGTTTCAAAAGGTACTTGCCACTCTAGTTTCCTAAGATCTGTTATTTCATTTTGCCCTTAGCTCTTTCCCTGATATTAGGCAATTTTAAAACTGAAGTCATACTTCTCTCACTGAAATACCATTACCAAAAACAAGTCACATGGAATATGGTAAGCTTTGAATTAATTATGTTCCTGAATGTATGAATAGATCTGCAATATATCCAAATCTCTGTTATAAAGGGATCTTTTAATTCTTTAACAAGTACATCCAAATGTGATAATTAATCACAATCTAAGTTGAGGTTTGGATTCTGACTGCATTCAAATCGCTGCTGGAAGGGTAGCCTGGATGAGGCATGTATAGCTCTCAGAGTGGAACACAGAAGCTGACCATGGTATTCAACTATTTAGATCTACTGCATTTTCCTCTGATTAAATCCAACTTCCCTTCCCTAGCCTCTTATTGTTATAATGTAGTAACCACTTCTTCTGGTATAAATTTTTTTTGGTTGCCTGAACTTAAGTACAGTATCCAACCATGTAATAGTTCTTGTTACAGTGACAATGGCTGGATTTTCCCCCAACAGCCCTCATACGTTATAGAGCAAAATTTTGGAAAATTCACTGGACATGGTCATTTAAAAACCCATGTGAGGGAGGGCTGGGATGGCTCAGTGGGTTAAGCACCTGCTTTGAAGCCCCGGGGACCGAGGATCGAGTCCCGGCCCTGGCCCATGCGGACCCACGTGCTGAGCTGGGGTGTGCCCCCAGTTCAGTTCTTGCCGGGGCCTATGCGGGAGGCTCCTGGCCCAGTTCCTGCCCTGCACAGCCCTGTGCCCACCTGTGGAGTGAAACTATATGGAAAACTGTCAACTATGGAGACTGCTCTGGGCCCTCCCCCTTCTCTCTGTCTCTCTCTCTGTTTCTCTCTGTCAAAAATGAATAAAATAAATCTTTAAAAAAAAAAACCAACAACAAAAAAAAACCAACAAAAAAAAACCAAGAACCCATGTGATAAATAAATCTTGCTTTCCCAACTTTAAGCCAAACTACTTACTGCAGGAGTGACTGGGTGGGCAGAGATCCAGAAGCTTCTGATTTCTCTTTTTCTGAGGCAAGTTACCAGCAACCCCTACCTTTCCCCACTAAAACAGGTATATCCAATGAACAAAAAGAAGGCATTTGTTAAAAAAAACAACAACCACATCAGATTCTACTTTCCCATTGTCATGTTCAGCATAAGTAATACATTTCTACCAGCTTTCATTTTTCACATAGGCTACTTTCTCAGCTGAGTGGCAGGACACCAAAATGGGAAGGAGAAATCAATGTCATAGAGTATAAATAGCTGTGGCCAAAAACAATATTGCAGAAGAGCCAATAAGAGAAGGGCTCCCCAATTTGCAGCAGGAATGACTTAATTCTACTTCTCCCTTCATGAAGGATTCTGGATGATGGAAACAAAAGGGTGGAAGCAAGAAGGATTCATATAAAATATTCAATCTTTTGTTATGAAATGAAGTTGCAGCGTTTTTCTAGGGCTTCTGAAACACATATATTTTTAATCGCAGCTGGTACTGCCATGAAAATATTTTCTAGTATGTTGTTCGAAAAGAATATAATATATAAAATAATATAAAAAATAATTGCCACCCAATTGGAAAGTCAGTCTTTTCTCAGATACACTGAAAACCACTTACCAATATGAATGCTGATTTTAAAATCTTTTGTTTAACTCATTCATTGTATTTGAGGTGAAACTTGCATCCTGCGTCAAATCTAAATGTGAACCTCACTTTACGCAAAAGTAAACCTTGCGTGGTGTTTGTCACCATTCATTACACACAACCCTAAGGTCCAGTCATTTCACAGAACGATTAATACATTAAAGATCAGTGGGCTCAACTGCATGGGATACATGTTTCACTTTTTAAATGTCTGCTAGACTTCTCAGGATTGATTGCAAGTGTTGCGAATCATGAAGTTTACCTAGTTTCTGGCACAGACACACACGTACTCTTTTAGCATGAGCATTCACAAAATGCAGGCAGATCACAGTTATGTAAGAAAAGCAGTCGCTGCTCTGAGGAATTAGTGCAGGCACACAAGAATCCAGGATATCGCACATGCTCCCAGCGGGGCTGGGTCACAGGAACTATGGTAGGAAAGAAACAGTGCAAACTACACTGGGAAACCCGGGCAGTGAGCGCTGAAAAGATGCAGGCAACGCCATCGGAGGCATGTGGAAGCATTGCTTCGGATGAGTGTGTGCGCTGTCGAGCGAGCCCCTGTTGGCCTGGGTAACAGTACATACTGAAAACCACCACAGCCCGACACGAATTCCAGCGTGGGGGAGAGGAGGAGAGGAGACTGGGGGGAAGTAACGTGGAATGACCCACGGTCTGGGATGCCCACGCGGTCATCATCCTGGGACTTGCGCACATCCCTGCGATGCCACCTGCTTTCTACTTCCTCGGTGACTCATGGGTCCGAGGGGGACCAGAAGCAGGGGATACATAACGAACCTGTGGTTTCCAAAGCCCGAGCAGAAGAAAAATATCCCTAGGAGAGGCCCTCACCACAACGCCCCCAAGCCTGGCGACTCTCCCCACGCGGCGCGCGGCTCCAGGCGTGGAAGCCTGAGACCCTACAGGGGGCCTAGGCAGGGGTCAGGGCACGAGGGGAGGGGGCGGTGCCGGGGTCACCCGGGCTGGGACGCAGGGGCCGTGGGAAGGTAGGCTGGGGGCGGGGCCGCGCGGAGCCAAACAGCCAGGGGGTCTGGCCGGGGAATCCCTCTAAGGCGAGGGCGGGAGCGGGCGGAGACGGACGCTACCTGCTGCTGGATCTTCCCGTCCTCCGTGACGACCCAGTGGGTGGTGGCGAAGGCCCCTCGAGCCGCCATGCTGAGCAAGGCGGAAAGGCTGAAGAGCCAGCCTGGGCCGGAGGAAGAAGGCAGCTCGCACCGACCGCGAACCCCTACTGCAGCCGCCATCTTGCCCCCCCGGCCCGGACGCTGACACCGGAAGCGGAAGCGGGCGCCCGCCGCTCGCCATTTTGGGGAGGTCGGCGCTGGAGAGGAGGGAGGAGCCGAAGGGTCGCATCCCGCTGATGACCGGCTTCGTCAACCTCGGTTTGGGCTGCCGCGAAGCGCGGTCTCCGGCGGTTGGCCCTGCTTGGTTTCAGGTCGGAAACCGCTTTTATTGAATTACATTGTAATTTAAAAGGAAGTCAAATAACATTTAACCCATTATGTACAAAGCATTAGTTCAATATGAAATTCGTACAAATTAGTATTTTTTATTTTTTTGTACTAAGTCTTAAAAATCGGTATGCATTTTGTTTACAGTTCACCGAAATTCACTGTTCAGATTCCAGGGACTATAGCCAGCCACATGTGGCTAGTGGCTACCTTACTGGGAAGCGCAGGTCTAGGCTGGAGGTCTAGATCTGGAGCCCAGCAGCATTGGCCTCATGTGGGAACTTATTTAAAAAGCACATTCTTGGCCCCTCTCCCCATCCCCATCAGATTCTACCTTTTAGAGTCCCAAGTGACTGGTACCGGTATGTGTATTAAAGTTTGAGAAACACTCACCTCTAGTGAACCGACATGCAGGCCAAATGACTAGCCTGGCCTCTAGTTTGTATTTAGGTTCATTATGCTTTTGGGTTTGAGAAAAGGGTGAGAATTTTGCCTGACCATTTCCGTACACCGGTGTATGGCAGGAAAATGTTGCCAAGTGTCCAAACACCAATTCATGC
>PVKE010044709.1:0-12905 GCA_004027555.1 Craseonycteris thonglongyai | reverse complement strand
AAAAAAAAGGAGGGTTTGTTCTCCTTCCATCACCACATATTTGACCCCCTTTTTACTCTGGGTGGTGAATATGCCATGCAATATACATAGATATATAGATATATAGATATGACATATCATAGAATATAGAATTGTACACATTTGAAACTTATATTTTACTATCCAGTGTCACCCCAATAAATTTAACTTTTTTTAAAAAGGCGGGTTGGTGGACTGAGTGATCAGAAATGGGTGAATAAATGGATAGTTAAGAAAGGTGTGAAGTATTCTGAATGCTGAATCATATTGCTTATTCGTCTGACTCAGCGGCAACCCCTGGAATATTACAGCAGTGAAAGCCGTCCTCTGCTTTTCTAGGACTCCACTGCAAACATTGGCTTGCTGACTGGCTGACCCGAGAAGTAGATTGCATATTCCTCCACTGGCCAACCCACTGGCCGCTGCCACCTCTCAGGCTGAAAGGCAAGATTAGACTTTTGTACACATTGAAATTAAATAAGACTGTGAAGGAAGAGCTAGCTGTTGGCTCTGCTTCTTCATATTTGGAGGAATGCTGAAAAGTCTCTGTCAGGGGTCCCAAACTCCCTGGCCACAGATCAGTACTGGTCCATGGCCTGTTAGGAACTGGGTCGCACAACAGAACATGAGCAGCAGGGCCACCCAGCAAGCTTCGTCTGTATTTACAGCTGCTTCCCATCACGCACGTTACCACCTGAACTCCACCTCCTGTCAGATCAGCGATGGCATCAGATTAGCTGTACAACGATTTCATTATATATGACATTGCAGTGATACTAGAAATAAAGAGCACAATCAATGTTATGTGCTTCAACCATCCTGAAGCCATCCCTTCCCCGCTACCCCCACCCCTGGGCCATGGAAAAATTGGCTTCTACAAAACTCATCACTGCTGCCAAAATGGTTGGGGACCACTGGTCTATTTATTTTCAAATCTCTTCTCTCTCCTCTCACACACTAACAAAAGTACCAATTAACTCTATAGCTTAAGGCATTGCCAACAGAAATCTCATATTCAGTGTGCCTCTTGCCTGGGAAGAGTAAAGCATTGCTCACCGCTGCTGGAGAGAAAACTGCTATCCTTGCTGTAGGAGACAGGGCTAAGGGACTAAGACCAACTACGCAGAGACAGTCACTGGGAATTTCTAGGGAGCACTGCAATAAGATGACCTCTGGCTATTCTGAATTGCTTACCACGATTCCATTACCAAGCTCTTTTGTCTAGCTTTATTCACGCCATCATTCATTTTATTACTTTTCCATGAAGGACCCTCCTCCCCAAGGTTCACAACTGGATTTCTATCCTTTTCAAAATCCCAGTTCAAGTACTCACTTATGCATTTCACTGCACCAACCAAAATCA
Source organism: Craseonycteris thonglongyai (assembly GCA_004027555.1). Classification (NCBI taxonomy): domain Eukaryota; kingdom Metazoa; phylum Chordata; class Mammalia; order Chiroptera; family Craseonycteridae; genus Craseonycteris; species Craseonycteris thonglongyai. Next base: position 11,524 of record PVKE010044709.1, on the reverse strand, counting down.
ATTCTCCTTTCCCTTCCTTGGAATTGGATGACATTACACTTGTTATTCTTCCTTACTAGACCCTCAGCACCTCAAGAAACAGATCTTTGTCTAAAGTATACACCGCACAGCACCAATTGTGTACTATAACAGGTACTTAATAAACCTGATCAATAAATTAACTGGTCAATTTAAATATGATCACAGACTTCATGCACAATTGAAATTGTCCCAATCTTGAAATACCTAATAAGTTTGTGAATTAAAGTGTTAAAAGGTTCATCTGTAGTGAACTTCTATAAAGTCATTTAATTATTCCACATAAATAATGGACTCATATCTGAAAGCAAACATGAGAATTCTCAACGAGCTTTACCTTATGGGATTAGAGTTGTTCTATAACATTATGACTCTTTCATAGTAGCATCTGTGCTTGTCTGAAACATTATTTAAATAAGCTTGGTTTATGCAAGTCCCAGTAGTCACTTCTTATAATTATACCACTAAAATCACTATAATTCTTGGTTTAAAAAAGCTAATATATTTTCTGTCAGGGTGATAAGAAAATACTTCTCTCTGAGCCCTGCATAGCACACTCAAGAATGACTTCTTCATCTCCAAGGACTGGTAAGCTGTATGCTTGTTTATGAGATCTTCATACAAACCACCTGTACTTCCTAATTGCTGGACAAGGTAGAGGGAAGAAATTTTAATTACCAAGCTCCTCACCAGTTCTAATTTACTTAAGGGTCATTTCTACATTGCTTCCACTAAAATACATGGAGTTTTCAGCTTATTTACAATTGCTTTTCTTTTATTTCAAGAACCTTGTTTAACCCAAATCAATCTTGTTCTTATAGAAAAGCTTCAAACATTTTGCAAAGGTATTCAAGAATTTTAGTTTCCACACATCCTTCAAAGCTTTCCTATCTTCCCAAGTCCCTAATAAGAGCTTTTACAGCAGTACCCAGGATACTTGGTGAAAAAAACAAGTGAATGAGTCAATGATGTTTACATTTTGCCAGCAGAAGTAACTGAAGTCAGAATTTGAAATACTGTGGCATTTGGCTCAGAAAAATAATAACATCATGGTACTTTTTGCTGAAAAATCTTATTTGAAACCTATCTAAATATCTTACAAATAAGATGTTCACTTGCCTTTATTATTAGGTATCCTTTGCTACATATATCCTGTCTTTCAACTAGATTATAAATTTTGGAGGCATTATACTTGTTACTCAGCTCAGAATTTTGCCCCTAGCACTAGATGTTCTATAAATGTGGATGGTTGATTGATGGACTTCTATATCATGCAGAATTTCTGCCTTGGACTCATATCCCCACAACCTGCAATCCCCCAGGCAATCTGCTGAATGTGACTGTAGTGTCCAAGATCAGACTGAGCCATTCACACAAACACAACGCCAAGGCCAGCCCCTTGGGAAAACTGCGAAGTGGGAAAGAATGTCCTCAGTGACCTTTTTCTTCACCATTTTCCCCTCTCCACCAAGTACTCACTGATTCTCTACTCATTTCAGAAAAGAATCTTATCCACTCATTAATACAAAAATATATTACAAACTTACTATTACCCCGTAGTGTCTTTTATATTTTAAAGGGGCTCCCAAGGAAAACATAATGCTCGACTCAACAAAATAGGGTGATATAACATTATTGTGCAGAGATTTATTGTAGTCATAATGGTGACTATGAGATTGGACTGACCTTAGAAGGCAGTCACTCCTTCCCTCTCTATGGTTCTGTCTCAGTGTTAAGTGCTAACAAAAGAAGAATTACAGTTCTGCCTTCAGATGCTCTGCAGTCTGCGCTGAGACTGACCTCCTAGAAGAACAGCATGAAGTTCAAAGCCTCTGTGTGCAAAGGAGATCACTCAATGGGGCTCCAATATCTGCTCCTTGATGGACAGCATACGTCCCCTTGCTGGATATTCACTCTTCTCTAAGGCCCCATCCTGGCCCCCATGACTCACCAGACAGTTCCCTCTTGGCATTTTCTAGGGTTCTGCCTCATGTGGATTCTGAACCATTCCCTCCCGTTCTTAGGTCTTGCTACCTCTGGGAGAATGAGCCCCATTTTTTTGAGCTTAGCTTTCTCTGCTCTGCTGCCAATGCTCCGAATGCTGGCTCATGGAGTAAACACTACTTTCCCTTTGTGTAAGGGTCAGACTCAGTTCCTCTCTCTACTTGCTCAGGGGCCTGAAATGTGCTTCTTTGAGGCTGAAGTCTCTGCAAGCATTGCACCCTATCGACTACCACTGCCACTGATCCTGCACACTGCTTGCGCTCGGCAGCCGGGCCAGTGTGGCCAGAAACCACGTCACCCCATTCCCTGCTTCATAGACAGGTCTCAGCTTCTCCTGGCACCCATGCAAGGAAAAGGCCCCTTGATCCACATATACTGCCCTCTTTCAAAATGGGGTCTCTTTTCTAACCCAAGCATTATGGACTTTCTAGAATGATTGGGAGTGACGTATGCATTTTTTCAGGACGACTCACTCCGTTTCGATGTGGTACTGTCATGGATGCCCATCCTCCAACCACAAAATCATTCCTCACTGGAACAGTTCTCAAAATCTGGATTTCTTTTTATTGTTCCATAATCAAAATGCTATGGAACGGTGGCTTTCAAGGGTTTTGACTACAGGCCACAGCAAGAAAAAGAAAAATACATTTTGTATCTCATGTCACTCATATAGACATAAAATGTACATATAGCTAAAAAAAGAAAAGCTGAGCCAAAAAAATTTACTTACCTTATTATGTATTTTATTATAAAATGTTTTATTCTATTTCATTTTAAAGTATACTTGAATCAACTGATTGGTTGCACATTTCAGTAAAGAATCCCTCACAGTTTTAAAATATGGCTTTAGGAAAATGCACTTTGGCAGCCCAATAACTGGATCATTTGGGTTTCTAATTAAGGAGGAACCACAATTGTAATAAGAAAAAGATCATTGTTTCTGTTTTGAGAATCCACCCAATTTATTAAGCTACTTTCACTGAAAGCAACCTTGCTTATTTTATTATTTCTTTGTATCACTAATAATCACAGAATTGAATGGTTTTCTTCCTCTTTCCACTTTCCAAGCTGAAAGGTTCTCCACAGATTGCTTCCAAAACAAGCACCATTCAAGTGTAATGCCATTTAAGCAAGCCCCAACTACAGCAAGCTAACAGCTATGAAATCTACTGAAGGACTATGAGAATCCCCACAGCTTTAAAAAAAGAAAAGAAAATATTACAATCCTATGATCACTGGCAAAAGGATAACTTCTCTGTTGAATCTGATTATGCTTGAAGGAAATATAAGAAAGATTTCCCCAGGATACATTTGAAAGCCAGTGACTTTTAAAAGGAAAGAAAGAAATCACTTCAAAAGAAAATTTATTTATTTATTTACTTACTTATTTTAAATAAATCTTTAATATTTTTTTTTATTATTTATTTTTGACAGAGACAGAGAGATACAGAGACAGAGAGAGAACTGAACTGGGGGAGCTCCCAGTTCAGCATATGGGTCTGCAGGGGCTGGGGCCGGGATTCGATCCTTGGTCCCCAGCGCTGCAAAGTGAGCGCTTAACCCACTCAGCAATCCTGGCTTCCCCAGAAAACTTATTTTTATTATGAGATTGCTTCTTGCTTTATGGTTCACAATAGTTACCAGGTGCTAGCTATGCCACACTGTACTATTTACCAAGAGAAAAGGAGTAGTGACTTCCATATTTCTGCTTACAATTCTAAATTACTGGAATTAAAAGGGAATGTTGACAATTAATCAAAGTAATGTGCATTAGGTACCTCTTCTTGTGTAAAGTATTATCCCAAAATATAGAAGCTTAAAACAGCAAACATCTATTACCTCACACAGTTTCTGAGGATTGTGAATGGAGGACCCATTTAGCTGGGAGGCTGTAACTCAGGGTCTCTAAACAGATTGTAGTCTAGCGCCAGCTAGGAGTGCAGTCATCTCAAGGCTCAAAAGGCACTAGAAAATCCTTCCACATTCACTGTCATAGTTGGAAAGCCTCCATTTCATTCCATGCTGGCTGTTGGCCAGAAGCCTCTATATCTTACCATGTGAACTTCTTCATAAGCTGTTTCAGTGTCCCCAAGAGTTGGCTTCCCCCAGAAGAATGATGGGAAAGTGAGGGAGAGAAAGACAGAAAGAGACAGATAGAGAGAGACAACGCAAGACAGAAGCCATAGTCTTTTCTAACCTAATTTCAGGAGCATCATATCATTATTTCTGCTATGTTCTATTGGTCACAGAGATCAATCCTGGTACAATGTGAAAGGGGATTACTGCAGGCCATTTCAGAGGTTGACTATAACAGAATGTTTCTTTAGATGCCCATTTTGTATAATATAACCAAGTAATCTGATGTTCAAATGGATACTTTTTCACTGCCTACCACCACAAAACAGTTCCTAATACTTTGTGAGAGGAGGGTACTGGGGGTAAGGACATACAAATCTCTTTAAGCCTCTAAATTATAGATGTTCTCCCCAAGAGAATGTACAAATTAACCATTATAATTTTGCTCATCAGTTCTTAAGTCCAAGGATTCCCTGAAAAATTTCCAGAGACCTCAGGTTGAGAAGCACTGCCCTCAATGGTTATCTTCTTCCTGCAATCACTAAGCATAAGGATATGTCTGTTACTGAGAACTTACATTGTGATATACATATAAATAATTGACTGATATATTTATAAATCAAACCCTAGTGGACATTTTTATTTAACCCAAGCTTGTTCAACCTGTGGTCCAAGGGGTCACATAAAGCCCAGAAAGGCTTTGAAAGTGTCCCAACACAAATTCATAACTTAAAACATTATAATTATGCATGAACCTTTTTTAGCTCATTGGCTATCGTTAGCATTAGTGTATTTTATGTGTGGCCCAAGACGACTCTTATTTCAATGTGACACAGGAAAGCCAAAAGTTTAGACACCCCCAATTTAACCAGACACTTCATGAAAGGACTTTGGATAGAACAGGGCTATCTTCTAGCCAGCTATGTAGATATTCCTAGATGGGAAACCCAAATTCTCACTTACATTGCAGTCCTTGAGATAAAGAAGTCTTAGGTGTACTGATTCTTTTGAGGCAAGGTAGAAATGGAGAATATTTGCTATGGACAAAGATGTAGTGTTTCACAGTGAGTGCTTGATATCTGAGAGCTGTCTATGTTTAAAACTGTGGTCAATAAAGCTGAGTTTAATTTGATTTTTGTGCTCTAAGCTCCTGTTCCTCTTCTTTTCTTTTCCAAAAATATATTTTGAAATCTGGACCCTGCACTATGAACATTCACCTTCAGCCAAACAGCTACTTTTATTGAGTTATAATCTTCCCTTCCCACTACATGTAATTTGTAAGCGTGTTTCTCAAATATTACTCTCCTCTTCCAACTGATCATCTAGAAAAGTGGTCCCCAACCTTTTTGGCACCAGGAACCAGTTTTGTGAAAGACAATTTTTCCATGGTGGGGATGGGGGGATTACAGGCACCATTCACAATAGGGTTCGTGCTCCTATGAGAATCTAAAGCCCCACAGATCTGACAGGAGGAGGAGCTCAGGACCTCACTCACCTGGCACTCACCTCCTACTATGAGGCCTGGTTCCTAATGGGCCATGGTACCAGTCTGCGGCCCAAGGGTTGGAACCTTTGATCTAGAATATCTAGTAGGGGAAGCCGGGATGGCTCAGTGGGTTAAGTGCTCACTTTGCAGCGCTGGGGACCCAGGATCGAATCCCAGCCCCAGCCCGTGCAGACCCATAGGCTGAACCGGGGATTTCCCACAGTTCAGTTCTCTCTCTCTCTCTCTCTCTCTCTCTCTCTCTCTCTCTCTCTCTCTCTCTCTGTCAAAAACAATAAAACAAACAAACAAAACTTAAAAAAAAAAAAGAATATCTAGTAGACTCCATTTTCTGGTATCATTACTAGAAGACGTTAGACATCGAGTGAAAGTTTATAACAGTCCAGAGTCATGTGTTCTTCCTATGCATTCCCATGGTATCTTATGTATATCCTAGCATAGTACATAGAAGAAGATAAACAGAAGTGGTATTTCCTATTTTAATTGCTCCATTATTTGTCTGCACTCCCACTACTACCTGGGAGTACGTCATTCAGTATTCTATCTCCAACACCCAGCCCAATATTTGGCACACAGGAAGTGCATCATATACACTGAATAAACTAAATAATATACTAAATCAATAACTCTGATTCTATAGTCCTGTATGTAAGATAAACACAACCATGAATTTTACAGGGATAGAATATACTGAAAGTGCTCTGGACTGAGTTGGAAAGCCTGGCTTTGACATTTCTTAGCTGTGTGAACTAATCTCAGTTTCCGAGTCTCAGTTTCCTCTTTGGCAAAATGGCATAATATTATATGTAGCATGCACTTTAAAGGATTTTGCCCAATGGGACTATTAATGTGGAAGATATTTTGTAATCCCTAAAATACTAAAAAGTCTGTCATGTATTATTATTGCTATTAGTATTAAAGGACACAGAATAGTTAGCAGAGGTGCTATGGAACAAGATAAATTGGTGATAGTTTTTAAAAAGTGTCGCTCAGAGAGAAACCTATGCTCACTGGTCTGGAGTGTTGGAAGTACTTCCACAAGGTAAATAAGCAGCCATTTCTTTTCTGAAGGCTGAATTCTGTGCTTTCCGTTATGATAAAAACAGTTATTAATCTTGAAAAGTACAGAAGGTACTTTGCAGAAAACAGATATGACATCTGACTACTAGGTTTGCATCTAAACAAACGTAGAAGAATTGGCCTCAATAATAAAGCTCACACACCTCCTTCAGAGTATGACCATGTAGTCCTACCTTTTTCAGTTATAATTGTGAGAGTTGGGAAATCTATAGATATGCAATAAAAGGCAATTAGGTGACGGAGTGAATAGGAAAAGTTGTGGTTGTATTCATGTGCCATAGCCTATTCTCCTAAATGGGAACTTAAAAATAGCTTATGTAGACACTTTGTTGGATGTAGTAGCACTGATAAATAAGACATGTTTCTAACCTGAAAATCATTTTTAAAGATCCACTTAATTCTTTATAAAGTTGAGTAAATTGTCAACAAATCACAATTTTGATTATGTGGTAACAAACCCTGGTTATTTATTAACTGTATTTCTTTTATTCCCTCTAACAAAATACAAGTTCCCACCCCAATGTGACTAAGGAGACTCAGCAAATAATTAAACTCAAAGAAGGAAAAAAAAAAAAACCCTTCAAAAAAGCAAGAAAGGAAGGAAGGGAGGGAGGGAGAAAGGGAGGGAGGGCAAAGTGAAAGAAACGAAGGAAGAAAGAAACCTCTATGTTCTCCATTTAAAACATCATAAATGTTTCAGGCAGAGGACTTAAGACTTATTGTTTCCCGTGGCAGTATAAAATCATATTATGAGACATTCTGGGATTGTGCTTATTCATATAAGCACAATGTAAGTGCAGTATTAGATCATGTGGTGAACTCAATGTTAGAATTTGAAGAGTTAGTTTCAAAAAATACTAAAAAATTTTTAACATTTTATCAAAAAACAACAAAGATGCCAAAAAGTACACAAATCATAGGTGAATAGATCTACAAACTTTTACAAAATATACACCATATAACTATCACTCAGATAAAAACCAAAACAGAATATTATCAGGATCATAAAAGTACCTCAGGTGCCCTTATCTAGTCATTAGCTGTACCCCTCACTAAGGTAACCACTATCTTGTTTTCTAGTACAAAAACAATAGTTTTGCTGTGATTATAATTCATTCATTTTTATGGCTGCAGTGCATTCATTCTTAATATTACATTGCATGAATACATTACAAGTCATTGGTTCTTTTTTTGATGAGCAATTGGGTAGTTTCCAGCTTTTGCCTATTACAAATAATGCTGCTATGAGCATTTTTGTAGTCTTTTAATGAACATCTGTATGTAATTTTGTTTGAAAAATACTTATGAGTAAAATTACTGGGTCATAGGTTATAAACATGTTAAGCTCTAGTAAGTGCTGCCAAACAGTTTTGCAAAGCAAATGTACCAATTCACACTCTCACGGACAGTGATTGAGGGTTCTACCGTAGCTGCTCTGCATTCTTGCAATAACTTAAGTGATTCCTGCAGATGCGTATTTTCTTCAGTGAAGTGCTTCTTCAAGTCTTTTGTTCATTTTCTTATTGAGATGTCTGTGGCATTCTTATTGATCTATAATAGTTCTTTATGTATTCAGGATTGAAGTCTGGTGAGCTTTGTATTCTTAAATGATTAGAATGAGGTGATATGGCTCCATTACATGCATGGATTAAAAATAAAAAATGAAATGTTTGAAGTTCACTTGATAAATATTTATCAAGTATCTACTACATGCCAGACACTGTGCTAGGCTCTGCAAAAGTGACTTATAACACTTAAACCCTTGTCTCAAAAAATTATTGGATAGTAGATTATAACTGTGGAAGTTCAGGTAGAATAAATTTTCTTATTGTATCTTTCCTCTGTCTCAACACCCAAGCTCAATCAATTTCAGAGGCCTTACATTTCTATGGGTCTGAAAACCATCTCAAGTGTTAGAACATGTCCTTGAACCCAATCCACTTGCTTGTATAGCTTTGAATTAAATGAATCAAATTATAGGGGAGCCTTCTTATTAAGTATTGTGCTTAATACTGCTGCCCTAGTGTGCTAACAGAATCTCACAATCTCTGGTCAATGACACAGATCGTGAGTTGGTCAATTTAGGTACCAGAGATTCTGGAGGCAGAGCCAAAAATGGAAATATATCTAGCAATCCAAGAATCAAAGGTACAACCTTCAAAGCTGACAAAGAAGGAAGTCAGAAACAACTTCCTGTCTGTAGTCTGGACCCGCGAGGACAAGGAACATGGTAATTGTTGCTATTGCCACTTCATGGGAGGTTCTGCTTGCTGCCTTGCGAGACTGAGACCGAGTAGCTCACCGTGGTCTCTGTCAAGCTTGCTTACTCAATGACCATTTTACTAGTCCTAAATAAGAAGAATAATTATAGCCATTAAATCACATAATTTAACTCTTCATTGACCAGAATCCAAAACTGAAAACATCTTTGATGGTTGAAAGAATATGCTAATATTCCCTAGAGCTTAGGTCTTCTTACCCATACAGTGTGCACACCCCTAGAAGTTCCAGTGATATGATAAAACTTAATTTATTTAGAAATTCTTAAGTTACATGTACATTAGATAATAAAAGTAACACTATTCTATAATCACTTCTTCATGTAAAGCCTTAAGTCCATATAATAAAGCATAATCAGTTCTATATTATCACCAGTCTAATAGTCATTTTTAAATATATTTAAATTAATTTTTCTGATTATGAAATTTTTGTTCTAGAAAACTTGAAAAATAAATATCAAAATTACTTCTTGCGTGAATTTTGGGACAGCCTATACAGAGAAATGTAATACAAAATTACCTATAATCCTATCTGCCCTGGTCTCTGTTAATATTTTGGTATAAGTTCTACCAATTATTTCTATGTATCCCTTTAAATATTATTTATTCAAATTTTCACATTATTTCTAAAATCAATTTAGATTTATAGCATCATCTTTTTCATTTTTAAAAACTCTCAGTAAACCTAACTTCTAATGCTTATAAAATATACCCTGACAGTGATGCATCATAATTCATTTAACTATACCACTTACCTTCAGGCATTGAGAATTCTTTAACTTGTTTCACTAAATAAATGGAGCGGAAGTAAAAAGTTTTGTGCCACAAAACCTGCTTTTAAATTTGGATTTCTTTTCTGAATATATTCCTAGAATTAAAATGTGGTGGTAAAAAAATATTTTTAAAGACACACATATTTCCAGCAAGATGTTTTTAATTAAGTATGAATGATTGTTTTACATGTATTTTGTCATCATGAATACTGGTTAAATTCATATCTTTTCACAGATGTTTCAAACATTAATAGATGAAATTCTAATTGTTTTTATTTATTTTTACTTTCCTTGGTTTCTAGCAAGTATTTTTCAATTATTTACAAGCCACATAAATTTCCTTATTTCATTTATACACTTATTTCATGTATTTATTCAAATGTTTATTAAAGCATCTACTAAAACTAAAGTAACATCAGTGAAAAGAACAACGAAATTTCCTGCCTTTATAAGTCAGTGGGGAGAAACAATTCATAAACAAACTACGGTGAAATGTGTCAGGTGGTAATAAGTACTATAAGGAAAACATTCAAAAGATTAAGAGTTAGAGAATAAAGGGAATGCCATTTCAGACAAGTGGTTAAGAAAGATTTCTCTTTGACAAAATAAAATTTTTTTAAATTATTTGTTAGTTTTCTGTTTATTCCCTCTGCTGGTTTATTTATAGGAGTCTTCTCTTTTAAATTGTAATTCAAAAAAAGATAGTTAACATCTACAATATTGGACACTACAAAAATAATATAAATGCTTAAATTGCCTAGATTTTCTTTTTTTCGTCTCAGAAAACATGATGCTACTTAACTACTGATCATGTAAACTCACATCACTGTTCCCTATACACTTAACTTTTTTTCTGTCAATGATAATGTGCTATACTTTTATAAGTACACCCAGATAATGTACTGTATATCAGGTATATGTTTATCAAGATAACTTTAGCAAGTTGGCATTGCTATTTACACAGCACATCACTACAGACCTAATAGATCATAATGATTACCCTTGACCAGTAAGTTCAGTTTTTCTCTGAATATATAAAAACCAGACAGTTTAGGAATCAATACTAAGAAGAAAATAAATGGTGCTAATTAATAATGCCAAATTCATAAAGTCATTGAGAATTACATAAATTAATTACATACTTAGTTGAGTGCCTAGCATATATTAAGTACTCAATAGTATTTTAGTATTTCCATTATTATCTTAATTAGCAACATATACTTCTTAACTGGTACTAGCAGCCCAAACTTGATTTATATCTTTCTCTTGCATTAGCTTCTTGGAAATATAGGAACAAATTTTCAGAAGAACTTGATTGTGATGTTGGCTGCCATTTAAAAGTATAACAGTGTACAAATCCAATCTGCTGCCAAGTTGAGTGTGAGTGTGTGTGTGTGTACAAATGAGCATCATTGAAATTTTATATATTTTCAAATTTAGTAATTTCTTCTATTTGTACAGTCCTCTGAAAAGATTATGCAAATTTGTTGGGAATATGAAACTGATTAAAGATAGAGCTCATTGGGTTGTAGACACTTTCTACTATTTTACATAAAAGTACTAATAAAAATCATATTAGGAAAAGTATGAAAATATTTAGCTGGACCATTCACTTAGTCAAGTATACAAGTTGATTTTCTCTTTAATCATTCTTCTCTGAACCTATTTCAAATCTCACTGCCTCATCTCATGAAGAGTTTCTTTAACCTAAATTGTAATTTTTTTAATCTACTATTTCCCCACTATTTTCATTGTTATGGCTTCATGAAATTTTACTTTTAAAGAGATTC
>PVKE010044708.1:0-12904 GCA_004027555.1 Craseonycteris thonglongyai | reverse complement strand
GCTTGTGAAGGTTGTTCTAGAACTTAAATTCTACATAACTCATTTTATGGCTTAATGATATCATACACACACATATATATACACACACACACATGAACACCGTATTTTCCAGCATATAAGACGACCGGGCGTATAAGACGACCCCCTAATTTTACAGTTAAAACATAGGTTTAGGCCTATATTCGCTGTATAAGACTACCCCCCACTTCCGAGGCTGTAGTCTTATACAGCGAATATAAGCCTAAACCTATGTTTTAACTGTAAAATTAGGGGGTTGTCTTATACGTCCGGTCGTCTTATACGCCGGAAAATACGGTATTTGCTGTGTGGCTGTTTTGTAGGCTTTATGATATTGCAAATTTTTAAAGGCCTGAGTCTATAGCATATACTTTTCATGCAGTCCAGTATTATGTCCAACCTGTGAACAAACAGCACGCACTTAAAAAATCCCCTTATGTTAAATTATGTAAATTGGTAGGTTGGTCAACTTCATGTTAATTAGCAAGGGGAGGGGATGACCTGTTAGAAAATTAGGAAAGACAAGGCAAGAAGGCAAGAGATATCCACCAACTATAGCTTAGAACCTATCCATTCACCTGTCTTTAGTGACCTACTGAAATTCAACCTCCTTCAAAAGTCTTTCCTAATGATTCTGCATGGCTAGTCTACCTTTTCCACTTCAACTATAAAATCCCTGGGAAAAGACAATGCATCTTATTTATCTACTACAGAGCCTTTAAAGAGAAAAAAAAAAGATGATTGATAGATAGATAGATAAATAGATAAATGTAATCTTTCAAATAGCTGTAGCTTTAAAAATATTTCTTCTTTCTGTTAGTCTCTTTATAGCCTCAGGTGCTCTGAAGGCCTGCAGGACATGTGAGAGAACAAACAGTAATGAAACCCCCAATTTTTAACCAAATAGATTGCATTCCTCCATTTCCCTTCCACACGACTGACTTCCGGCCACATAAGGCCAGATCATGTGATATGATGAGAAGAATTGTGTGATAACTGTTAACTTTGGTTAGGAGGAAGCTAGTACATATTCTTTGTCTCTTCATTATCTTTCTTCCTATGTGTAGCCTGGCAGTTGCACATGAAGGTTAACGCTGGACTTGCCACTGTGGTCTCATAGGCAACTTTGGAAATGCAAGTTGTCAGTGGAATCAAGTGCCGTAAACAGAAGGGTCTTGGGACATGAGGAGCCTGTGGAAGAGAACTTGTCTAATTAAACCTACATGGCCTACCTCTGGTTTACATAAGAGAGAAATAAGCTCCTATCATGTTAAAGCCACTATCTTTCCTGGTCTCTGTTATAGCTGAACTTTATCTGAAAGGACACCCTAGGACACAGCACAAAAAACATTTACAACTCTGAAAAACAATGTGAGTCAATAAGTCATGCTTCCAGAGTGATCCGAGCCACTTCACAATGTGATGACATCAGGCCTTCTTACTTGTCTCTCCAAAAGTTGTGGCCCCAATGTCCACAAACATCTTCAATCCCAGTCTTCACATGATCAAAAAACTAAAACGAAAAAGGTAGGCTCATTGATTAATTTTTACCTGAGATCAATCATTCCCACTTCATTTATATCATGTCTAAATTTTAAAGACTCTGATAGTTTTTGAAAGCAATAAAACAATAATCAATCTTCAAATTGATGAGATGTTAATTGTGAGATGTCACATTGACATTAAACAAATCTTAGATAACTCTTTCTCATCATAACAGTTTATTCATAATCTTGGAAAATGTGAAATCTGGTAATAATTTTAGAGTAGAAATATTTTCAGGTTGAAAGAAGTAAGAAGAGGGGATTCCTTGTTCCTGTCTTCCTGAGGAGTTGGGCATGCTGATGTGGAAAACCACCCACCCATCCACCACGGGACTATGTACACGCTAAACCCCCAACTCATGCCTATCTCAGCCCTCCCTTCATTTCACTCTCTGCCATTTAGTTCCCTCTTCTTCAGATAATAAGCTTCATGATGTAAAACTCACTGAATACAACTTTTTTTTTCTTTTATCATTTAAATTGTGATAGTACATTAAAACCTACCCGACAATGGATTTCTTCACTGACAGCTTGCTGTTTCTTATTGGCCCTCTTAACATCAAGAAACTCTACCAGTGGTCGAATAGTTATTCCCTGCACATAAAAAAAGAAAGCAAATTTTCTTATAAAATAAAATTAAGAGTTTCAGAATAACTTTTATTCTCCTACACTTTGACAACCAACAAAAGATAACCTGCCCCTAAGATTTAACACAGTACTCATATATTTTGTAATTTTTTTCTTCCTCTTCAATAGCTGGAATTATCTTCAGAGGGCTATGTCCCAACACCAGCTCCTAGACAAAATGCAAGAAACTGAAAACGTAACTTTAACTAATTCTAAGAAAGAAATTCTAAGAAATAACAAAGTATTATCCAAATCAAGGGTATCACCTACTTGTTATATCATCCACAGAAACTTTTCAAAGATTCTTAAATTCATTAACTTATTAAAACAATTTTAATTGATCATCACTACATGCATGTCAGAAGCTTGGATGTAGACCCAAAGATGAATAATTAAGAACTTCAGCTCTAGGACTTTGCAGTCTTATGGGGAGAATGATATACCAAAAATAGCTACAACATAGGCAAAGGAAGAATAAAAGGCATATACAGGGAGCTGGTCAAGGAGGGCTTGGTAGAAAGAAAATCCTGTAAAGAAGTATTAAAAGATGTTGGAAACATATTGCAGTAGAGACCAAATACGAGGAAAGGATCAATAGGGAGAAAAGGCACAGCATAGGTTTGGGCATGTTCACCATGACCTTGAGAAATGGAGAGAAACATGATACTTGACAAGCAAGGAAGAGGAAAAATATGTGCCAGAAATCAATAGTGAATATCTGACTTAATAATGAAACATTAAAAGTATTTCCATTAGAACCAGGAACAACACAAGGATGCTTCTGATCTGCCATTCGACACAGTTTTGCAGGTCTCAGTTAACAGAAGAGGCAGAGACGGAAGCATAGATACAAAAAATGAAGCATCAAGATTTTTGTTGTTCATGGACATTCTATTTTTTGGTCCTAAAATATCTAAGACAATTATTTTTCACTTAAAAATAGCAAGAAATTTCAACAAAATGACGAGACATAAAACATACATACAGAATTCCATCCTATATACTAATTTAAAAAGGAAACAGAATAAACATCTACAAAATAGTAATGAAAATTATATCTATATCTTCACCTATGTATATACATATGTAGAGAGAGAATATATACATAATAGTATGTACCAGTATATGTATACATATACTCTCTTTCCATATGTACATATATATTATATAATCCTATCACAAAATACACAAAAGCTTTACATAGAAAACTATAAAATTTAATTAAAGGGTATTAAAATCTTTTAATTTTAGAAAGACACATATACTTCCTAGATTGGATTACTTAACAATATCATGACAATGATTTTATCTCAATGTACATGCAATAATACAATTCCAAAGACTTATTCCATAGGATTTTTAACAGAGTTTGGGAAGTTGGTTCTAAGTTAAGTCTGGAAGAGTAAATGTAATCAGAAAAATTTAGAAAAAGAACAATGATGGGAACTTATAGACATTAATATTGATACAACCTATCAACTAGTATATTTAAAATTCTGTGATACTAGCACTAAAAAAGGCCAAGCGAAAAGGTGAAAATGTGGGGTCAATGAAGATCTCCAACTTCCTTGTTTGGAGGTAGATGTCTGCCACTGCTTGGCATGAAGAGTACATGTACAGAAGGGCTTTGGGACTTGGGTGGGAGGCGGTGAATATGTTGAGATATGTTCCCTGTCATACACTTAAATTCATCTCATTTTTCTGCACGTTTTTAAGTCTTTAAAAGATGCTTTTGATAATATAAACTATGATACACATACTCATACACATACATTTTTAAAAGGAGGACAATTGTTTTTATCCCATTAATCTAGCTCTGGGTATTTTTCAGCTTATCTGTAATTTTGATCATTTTGGCCTAAAACACACCTTGGGTTCTATTTGTATTACTTTCAATGTCTGCCACTTTGAAATAGCATAGGAGGTAGTAACAGTTTTCCAATCAACACCTATTCTGTGGATTAAAAAGATGAATTTCACTGAATTCCAGATATCATGAAGACACTAGTTCAATAATATCTCCAGGAAAAAAATGAACAAAATCAATGCAATTTTTAAAACTATATAATGTGTTCTAAGGACATGAACTATTGTTTCACATTTCTTCAACCATTATTCATTTAGTAAATAATGAATGAGTTCCCAATATTTGTAAATACAGGGCATAAAAATAAAGAAGATACAGGATGCACCTTAAGCCCTATAGTGATTCCTTGCACTAGACAAATAATCCAGAACTAAATGGACTGTTACAAATAAAACAATACCAATGAACTACAGGAAGCAAGTGTGGCCTGGTGCTCAGAACAACTCAAGTTTCTATAACTACAACATAATTTATAACATTTACAATTAATAAAAAGTATTGATTATATACAATGGATCACTGACACTATCTTAAAATATATATTTGTTTAAAGAATTTCTGTTAGTTGTCACCCCTTCTCTCCTTGAGTTACTTGCAGTTGTCATATCATGCTCAATAGAAATTATTTGGTAAATTCTGCTTTATTTCCCCTTCCTTCCTTAATCCATCTATTTTGGAAGTAGATTACATGGCATTTGTGTGTGTCATATTAGGTTCCTTGGACTGGATGTTATATTCTAGGAGCCTGGGTCTTTGCTTAAGAGACAGAGGAGAAAAAAAAAAGTAACTTTCAGAAGGCACATTACTTACCACACTGGAAAATTTCTAAGTTAGGTCACCTGGGGAGCAACCTAATAAGGCCTAGAAAATAGCATGTTACTATCCATATGGGTTAAAAAATAACGAAACCCTTTGGTTTTCCATCAAACCACTGCGAAACATATTTGCAAAAACCAAGTTAACTGTTCACCCGTTCATTCAGCTTTGGCACGATAAACACCACACTTCGGTGTCAGACCTGAAGGAAAGGACTAAATTAATAGTAGGCAGGGCCGCCTGACAGCCAGGTGAAGTTTGATTTCTACCTGTTCCATCTCTGCCCTCCAGCTGCCCTGCATCTTTCTGCTCCCAGTACCTTAAGAGAGAAGAACTACTGTTCATTAAATAATAATCATTCTTTTGGTTTCTTCTTTTGAAATAAATTGATTTCTTGATTTTTTTCCCCTTAGAATTCAATTTTTTTTTTTAAAGTAAGGAGGAGGAACTGCTTATATCGATTGGTTGATTGGGCAGCCAATTTCCAGAAAAACTTGAAGAAACTACAGGAAGCTCTCCATTAACTAGAACTCAAGTAACTGGCAAAACTTCAAGCAACCAGTAATTGAGAGTGCCGATTGCTTGGTTCTGGTTAAAGAAGAGTCTACTGTATTTTATTTAAAAATATGTCACTGTCATTGCTACGCTATCATATACAAGGCCTTTCTCACAATCCACACTTGATCATAGAGATCACAAGCCCAGGTATGCATACAGTGTTTATGTGGGCATGGCATCATTGGGATGAGAACCATAAACGTGTTCACATGGGTGCTCATGGTTTTCACTTTAGTCCCACAGCCCTCTGTTTATCTTTCTTTCACAGCTTATCACATTCTCATATGCATGACACTCCCTAAACCAGGGGTGTCCAACCTTGTGGCTTCCCTTGGCCACATTTGGAAGAACAAGAATTGTCTTGGGCCACACATAAAATACCCTAACACTAAAAATAGCTGACTAGCTTAAAACAAAAAAAATTCATGTTTAAAGAAATTTTATGCATTTGCGTTGGGCCGCATTCAAAGCCATTTTGGGCCGCATGTAGCCTGCAGGTCACAGGTTGGACAAGCTTGCCCTAAACCATGCCTTCCTTTCACTGTGACTTCAACGTTCTGTCCCTACTGTACTGCCAATGTTTAGACATGCTGCTACAGCTCTGGTCTTTGAAAAACGGGGGCGGGGAGCTCCCCTTGGACATTTAGTCCCCTCTGGTTATTACGCCTTCCCTCTACCAGACAACACCTGAATTGCTTGTATCATCCTGTGTCCAGTTTCTCTCCCACCCTTCTCCCTGAAATCCAATCTGTTGGATTTCCTCTTCACCATTTGACCCCAAGCAATCTTGTGCAGATGGCCACCCATCTCCCTCATCACCAAGTCACAGCACCCAGCAGTGAACTCTCTAGGCCTGTCTCACCTGATCCAGTAGCTCCATTTGTCACAGAATCCTCTCCTTCCTGAAAGAACACTTTTTTCTACCTGAATTCTAGATGACCCCGCCTGATTTTTCTCCCACTGTACTAGCCATCTTTTTTCAGTCTCCTAGGCTGG
The DNA here is from genome assembly GCA_004027555.1 of Craseonycteris thonglongyai. Taxonomy (NCBI): domain Eukaryota; kingdom Metazoa; phylum Chordata; class Mammalia; order Chiroptera; family Craseonycteridae; genus Craseonycteris; species Craseonycteris thonglongyai. Next base: position 6,478 of record PVKE010044708.1, on the reverse strand, counting down.
TTCCTCAGCATTGTCTTGACTTCTAAATATTGGTTGAGAAAGGCAACCCCACCATGCATCCTGGCTGTCCCCACACATTCCTGGAGAAGGTGCCAATAACACAAAGCCTTGACCACTATTCCCTCAGCGATTTTCAGGGTTGCAGTTGCAACAAGCTACCTTGAGAGATGAGGTAATGTTAGCCTCCAGACAAAAAGTGACAGATCTCCCAGCTCAGTGTCTGTCTCCTGTCGGTCCACTGCATGTGCAAACATCCATCACTGGACCTCTGTGTCATCCTGTGGGCCTTGGGGTATGTAAAAGTGCCACCAACCAATATGAAGCTCTGGCCTCTAAGTTTTGCCATACATAATAAAGTCCTTTGTCTCTGACCCAACAGGGTGTCTCCTGCTGGCACCCACAAGAATTTAACAGCTAACTTGCAAGGAACATAAAAACCCCAGACACTTCACTAATTTGCAATGGAGGTAAAATAATAATAATAATAATAATAATAATAATAATAATAATAATAATAATACTGCTGCCTCTTGAATTCCAATCAGTCTTGATACTTGATGGATTTCTAGACAGCTGTCAAATCGATTCCAGAATTCTGAGGTTCTCCTGTAGGATTATGGGGATTAATGAGATAATAACTATTGTGCTCCGATTGTTTTACCTTTCAAAGGAAAATATATTGAAAGATGTGAAGTTTTATTTTTTCTTCCATTACCATTTTACTTAATGTTATAATTAAACATAACAAATTATCAAGCTAAATCATCAGGTCAGTACCTGGCACCAGTTACTGTGTTTGTCTACATATTTTCTCTCTACTGCCTGGGAGCAGGCCCCATTATCCAGATCCCAGAGCTGAGTAAACTGAGGCCCATAGAGGCTGGTAGAAGACCAACCATACTATCAATCCACAACATCCTCACTCCAGCATCTGTGCTTTCTGCTACTAGACTCTGCCCACCTTGATCTTGAACATAGTTTTAAAATAAGAGAGATAGGCTATATTTTTATACAACCTTCCCAATCTTATTTAAAAGAAGCAAATTTACACATCGAAGGAATCAGACTTGTCCACTCATTCAAAATTCCACTAGCAAGACTGTGTTCTGATAACATGCTACTGGCTTCATAAAGAGGCTATTTCTCTAACTTATCAGTGTGATTTAAGAAATGTTAAAATTCACATCATAAATCTGGGTATCAAACAATAAACCCTCTGCCACATGGAATTCTAGTTCAGAAAATAGCACTATCTCAACTGTATCAGAATAGAAGAGCTCACCATATAAGAAATATTTAATGAAAAAAAACATTTTAAAGTTTAATGATAAGTACATCAACATAAAAAAAAAGTCATTTGTAGGAGAATGCATAGCTCTTAATTAGAAAGCAAATATCTATGCACAGATTATAATTAATTATATCTACTATGTTTATAACCCATTAAATGTCTCCTCCAAGGCTTCTTTCCATGAATTCCTTAATATTGATGTATTCTGAGGGGGAAAAAAATCCTTCCTGAAGAGAATACGTATGTATTTGTGTGTGTGTGTGTGTGTGTGTGTGTGTGTGTGTGTGTGTGCACAAATGCATCTATGTGGGTGTCTCCACAGTCTCTTAAGAGCTAGGGGTGGGTAGAAGAATGAGGAGGAAGAGGAAGTGGTCAAGGTCAAGACTGTTTCATTAGTCTCTAATCTATGCAAATAGAAGGGTGGGGCAGATAACAGTGAGGGAAGATAGCAGTATGTAGGAAGCTACAATGACCTCTCTTCCCCACAGGCATCCAAGAGAGCTTTGCCAGGTGTCCTTGACCTAATCAGAGAAGGCTGGCCATGGCGTAAGCTTTCAGACTCTACATGCTGACACCCAAATGTGTCCATCACTGAAGGATTAACTTGATATGTTTACAATACCAAATAAAGCCAACATTTCTGAACTATTGCTTATTACCTCTGTATTTTTTTCATTTCATTTGTTATATTGAAAACTTTGTTCATCAAAGTTAAATATTGACATACATCGTTTTCATTCAAAGCAGGTGTGTGGACTTTGACTATTGGGAATGGAATGAATATGAAATCCTACTTATACTTTTTGGTTGAGTTATAACTCCCAAAAGCCAAAATATTTCATGTGTACTAGTGATACTTTATATGAATAACCTACACACACACATTCAGTAAACAATAATATACTTTTTCTGTAATACTCTTCTTTTTTCCCATGCTATGTCTGTTCTGATTGTAGACATGTAATTTTGTCTGTTGAATCTAATAACTACAAAACATGAGCTTGTATGTCATATGTCCTCTCCTGAATTACACCTTGCTTACTAAGTCATTTATTGTATTTTGCAAATGCTTATGTCCATATGATGAGGGAGGGGCTGGATTTGCAGATATTTGAGATACACTTGAGTAGACAATAGTGACTGATAGACCTTGTTGCTTGTTGCCCTAAACCATCATATTTCTATTTTCATATTTGACACCTTAAGTTCTAAGAGCATGGGGAAGAGTTCAGTGCTTTGACTAAGCCCTGGTGGGGTTCACTGTGGATGGTAAGGACGGGACGGCTGGCCTGAGAGAGGTGGAAAGTCACTCAGACCCTTCCTGACTTTTCCCTCAAGCAGGATGCCCTAGGGTTCACCTGAGAGACACAAATGCATAAGATAAAATGGATTCATCTCACAATTTTGCCTCAGGCAAAGTGTGAGAGCAGCAAAGTGAATGACTTACAGTGGTACCTTGGTACTGACCATTAATTGTTTCTGGGATGCACAACAAGTACCAAAAATGATGAGTGGCAAACAAGTTTTTGCATGAGGAGTAATGCAGTACTCAGTACTCATCATTAATTGGTTCCAGGAGGCAGGATGAGTACCAAACAAACAACAATCAGTACTAGGACAAAATGTTCATGTCAAAACGTGTCACGTACCAAATCCAATGGGTTTCAAAGCAGTGCAGTACCAAGGTACGACTGTATTACAAAGATCTTGTAAAGACCTTTGTCAGTAAAGAGAAAAAGATAAGAAATGTGCTTCTCCTCTACATGCAGGAGTCTCCCTGAGTATAAGAAGGGAACACAAACCAACATGGGATATTTGAACCAAAAGTAGTATGTAGAAGCACCATCCAGAAAAAATCCAGCCATAAATGCCTCTAATTTTTTGAACTACATGGCTGGATACTTTCTGGACAGCCCTTATATAACTATCACTGAAACTATTACTAACTGTAACTGGTCAATAATGGCTTTTCTAAGTAAAGTCAGTCAAGCCAGTAGTTCAAGCCTGTCATGCAGTAAAGCGTCCCAGGCTCACCTTCAGCTTCCATCATGTACCAGCATGAGTCATTGGGCCAACCTGCTTTCACTCTTTGAGCTTCACTGGTCTCTTTTTTAAAGATTTGTTTTGAGAATGAAATGAGATAGTGCAAATAAGAAAGCTCTTGTCTGTTTGCCTCCCACAAGGAAGCAGTCATCGATGGATACTAGCATTATAAAGGTATTAATGACAAGGACAATAACAAAAAATGGCCATCTCTTAACTTATGAGAGGGTTTCATCTCCCGAGGCATCCTTCTCCAGGATTCCTTGCACAGGGCAACCTACTGTGCCCAGTGTTGGGCGATATGAATGAATGAACGAGGAACTGCTTTTTGGACAACTGCCTAGAAGCTCAGTGAGTTATAATACTGGAAACTTACCACACACTATGTATTCAACCAGGCACTTTATTCAGAGTTAAGACCAAACTGGTTTTGATGCCTACCTTAATCTTTTACTAGTTGTGTAAACTTGGGAAAAGTACTTAAACTCAGTTTCAGTGCTTCAGTTTCCTCATCTATAAAATGAGAATAATGACAGTGACTCCTCCTAGAGTTCTGCACCATAGAAGTGTTATTAGGAATAAAAGAGTTATTATCAAAGGTGTTTAGACCTAATCCAGGCACTCAGAAACCACTGTGACTAAACAGTAAATAAAATGGAACAAAAATAGAATAAAATATCTCCTATTCTCCCTCCTTTGTCACTTATCATGTGTCCTCAGTCTCTGTGGCTCCTTTTCTCTCCTCCCCAGTGTCTTAAGACTGGACTGCACCAGAGCCCAGTTCTTGGTCCTCCTTTTTGGTTTCCTTGGTATATATGTATTTTCATTCCCTTGGCAATCATTTCTACTCTCATGACTTCAAATATCAGCTACCTGAACCCCAGATCCACAGTACCCCAGAATTCATCACCGCCACTTGTAGGTATTACAGTCATTCCTAACCCAGCATGCTCATCACTCAACTGTCAATCTCCCACTCCTATCTCCTCCACCCACAGCCTTCCCTTTCTCACTGGAGGGCAAGTCCATGCTTCCAGCTGCTCAGACCAAAAACCTCAGTCCTCCACGATTCCTCTCTCCCTCATACCCACGTCAAACCCTTCAGGGAATCCTGTAGGTTTTACCATTGGGATGTATTGTAGGATCTCATCCCTTCTCAATCTGTACAACCACCACACTGGTCTTGCCAGGTGACAGCATTGGTCTCTGCCCTGAATTTCCCATTTCTACCCTCTCCTCTTAACATTTGATTCTCAGTGACCAGACTTATCTTTGTACAAAGGAAGTCAAGACATGTCACCCACCTGCACAAAACCTTCTGATGGCTCCCACTTCACTTGTGAAGAGCTGAGGTCCTGACACTGGTTTGCATGGCCACATGACTTAGCATGCTGGAGTCTCCCTCACCTCCTCCATCCCACTCCCCTCCAGTCACATTGGCCAAGAGCACCATGCTTACAGACCTCTGTTACTTAGTCCCTTTTGACTGGAACACTCCTCAACTTAGCTATTTCTTTCATCCCCCACCAGTCTTTGCTCAAGTGTCATTTCTTTTTCAGTGTTGCCTTCCATGATGATTCTATTTAAAATGGTAACTCCCTCACGACTCCACCCTCACCACATCTAAACCCCTTCTTATTACATGGGGTCTTTCACCTTTCTAACACACTTAAAAATGTTTACTGCCCTGTGTCTGCCACCCTCCCTGCAATAGAGGCTCTGTTGACAAGGGGACATGTCTTTGTTTAGTTCACTCATGAATCCTAAGCCTGGCACATGGCAGGGTTCAAAACTTACTAAATGAGTACCCACAACATATAATCTCTGAAAGGTTGGCTTATTAACTTAAAAAGACAGAATAACTTGCAAAGTCAGTTAGGCTCATGTTCTCCCTGCTGTAGTTTCTGCCTCCCAATATGAAACCTGTATTTACCCATCCCACCATCTCAAAATAAATGCCACTAAGCAGTCAACTCATGGGCAGTCGCTTTGGAAGGTCATCACAGAACCAGCAGTTAGTGAGTACATTTAGTAGGTCAGAGAGTGAAAAAATGACAGGCAGAAGCAAGCGCAGTATGTAAGTTTCAAGTAGCAAGTTAGATCACTTAGCTGAGTGTCCTTAAATAATTTATTCTCTGTGAAGGCCAAGTGACCAAACTGGACTCTCTTAGGCCCCTACACAATCCAGTGACATGAGGAAATATGACTTTTTCTACTATTGTAACTACCAAAACTTCAGTGCTCCTTGGCAAAATTGAATCTTGTGGAAGGAGCTTGTCATAGTTTTCTGAAAGATCAGGTTTCATCCTGGTAAAGGGAGAGACGTAGCTGGGAGGAAACAACTCCACTCACCAGGATGAAGACAGTAAAGAATATGACAACAATAGCGGCCGTAATGAAGAGCTTTTTCCGGGGAAACACGGCAGCAGGGAGGAGAAACACAAGTGCAAAGCAGATGGCACCTCGAAGCCCCCCGTAGGCGATGATGAACTGATCCTTAAAGGTCAGGGGGATCGTCCGGAACCAGTTAATGGCCTGAGTCAGGACAAAGACACCTGAGAAGGAAAACAAAACCAATGAGAACAGACTGTGTGAGGCCAGAACACATAAATACAAGATGTGTTTTCTGAGCTTCTGTTTGCGACAAGGCAGCGGATTTAAGAGCAGGCCCCATGGAATCTCCCCACCTTTTTCTCTGCCACCAAGGCCCAAGAGCCTTGTCTATTCCAAGAAAATGGGTGAAAATGTGCAGTCAGAGCAGCCAAGAGGGGTTCATTTGACTTATAGAAAAGACATGAAGATGCTTGGGAAAGAAAAGAATAGATCAGGAAGGGAGAGAGGAGGAGAAAGAGAAAGAAAGGAAAAAGAGGAAGAAGTAAAGGAAGAAGAGGAGGAGAGAAAGGAGATGAACATGAAGAAATAAAGACAAAAAGGATGACTCAGCAGCAAGAAAAAGACAGAGAGGAAAGCCCTGTTCTTTCAGTGACTATTGTCAGATGTTCATCTGGAGAAGCAACCTCAGTACCCAGTGCTCGCCAGATCAGACAGAAGGCCAGGGTGAAGCAGACGAAGGCCCAGTTCCACTCGTGGTTCTTCCCAACGGTGGACACGCCCATGAAGATGAAGATCAGGGTCTCGCTGACA
>PVKE010044707.1:0-12906 GCA_004027555.1 Craseonycteris thonglongyai | reverse complement strand
AGCCGCATGTATTGCAGACCTTGTTCAGGGGAAAGCAGAAGAACTAGAGTTAGAAATTTTGAACCTTAAGAACAATATTTTGCTAAAATCCTTAATATCAGAGGACTTATGGAACATAGTCGACAAAGAAAGGTTCCCATTTTTTAAAAACGCGGCATATAAAATCAAATTGTTTTTCGGGTCAACGTATTTATGCGAATCTTTGTTTTCAAACATGAATTTAATAAAATCACAATATAAATCTCGACTTACCAATGAGCATCTTAATAATTGTTTGCTAACAGGGTTGTCGTCATACTCTCCTAATTACGAGGCACTGGCCAATGAAATGCAATGCCAAAGATCACACTGACAGATTGGTTTTTTTTTATGTTTTCTTTTATGTTTTTTTAAATGATTTTATTATAAATGTGTTTTTTATTAACTTTGTATTACGTTTTGTATATATGTTTCTTTGTGTGTATATAATTTGTACAATAAATGTATTATTTTTAAATTATTTTTGTTTATTATTTTTTATTCTTGTTCAATAATAAATATCCTTAAAAATAGCTGGTGCCTGCCACCCTACCGATATTTTAGAATGTGCCCTAGGGTATAAAAAGGTTGGGAATCCCTGCTCTAGTTGATTGACCTTGGTAAGTCAGTTAATTTCTTTAAGCCTCAGCTTCCTATAAAATGGATGTGATTATAGTATCTGCCTCACTAAGCTGTTGTAACAAATAAGATTTTGTATGTGAAAGCATTTTTTGCAATCAGTCGGGCAAACCTCACACCCGCTTCCCAAACTCAGCATAATTTAATACATAAATGTTGGTGATATATGGGTAAAAAATATAATGAAAAACTTACTCATTCCATTTTTCCTTCATGATATAGATTTAAAAAAAAAAATAGACATAGTGTCCACAAATGGAAGACATTTTTTCTGAGTTCTACAGAATTTTTGATTTAAAAAAAAATTGCATGGTAGCATCTTACCACCTCTTAACAGGTCTTCCATGAATTCCCTAAATAGATCCACTCCATGAGCTGTAAACAGACTTCTGATTACATTCTCATCTGGTAATTTTCTACTTGTCTTGGTTTTCTAGCTGTTGAGTCACAATGCAGTGAGAAAAAGTGAAGATGCTACAATTTCTTGGAGTGTTTTCAGCTTCCTAATTATATATTTTAAAAACATATATTATGTAGTAAAATGCTTTTTATATGGATGTGTTTTTATATCCTTTCTGCTTTTTATCATTTAGAATAATTTGAAGGCAGGTTTCATATATTCATATACTCTTTAAATAGTATTTAATGTATATTTAGTATTTAATGTGTATTGAAAAATGAGACTGAAAATAATAAAAATCTGCTTGGAGTATATTTTAATACTCTATTGTTTAAGTATAATGACTATTACCTATGCAATTATGTATTTTTATATGTTTGTGTGTTTGAATATATTAAAGTATTGTAAAGTAGTAATATTTCTTTTAAAATAATGAAAAACTTAGAAGTCACTAGTGTGAAAGCATAACGAGATTGCAAACAAAACTAAAATAGAAAAAAATAAATAATCACTAGGATAAAACATGATTATTTTTCTTTGGTTGTGTTTCACATTATATTAAAAGAAAACTCTCCAGTGTCTTTTCTTTTTGCCAAATCAGACCAACAGAATAGAGAAGAAAAACTTTTTAACTCCAGGCATACTTTGAGTGAGGGCGAATTGAACATTGTAGTCAATTGGTTATTGACTTGGTTTAACATTTCCCTATAATAAGTTGATAAAATATTTCAATTACTTTATTTCAAAACATCTTCATGGAAACCAGGATGGCTCAGTGGGTTAAGCGCTTGCTTTGCAGCCCTGGGGACCAAGGATCGAGTCCCAGCCCTGGCTAGAGCAGACCCACATGCTGAACTGAGGTGTGTTTCCCAGGCAGGAGACCCCCAGTTTGGCCCTTGGTTCAAGGAGGCCTGCCTCCCATGTGGGAGGCCCCCAGCCTGGTTCCTGCCATGCATGGCCCATGCCCACCTGTGTGGAATAAAACCATGTCGAAAAACTGATGACTTACAACTAGGGAGACTGCTCTGGGCCCTTCCCTTTCTCTCTGTCTCTCTTTGTCTCTCTGTCTCTGTCAAAAACAATAAAATAAATCTTTAAAAAAAAACCTCTTCAAAATTTTGTCTTTAGGTTGAAGTGAATGAAAAGTGTGATTTTAAAATGAAACTGTGGAAAAAAAATATTTTCAGTATGTGTATATATGCATGCATGTGTATGTTTGAACTGTGTAGTAGACAGCTTATAATAATTAACCTATGACTAATGTCTCTCATAAAACATCAAGTTATAAAGAGTTTTCAAGAATATTTTAGGGGGATGCTGGGATAGCTCGGCAGGTTGAGTGCTCCCTTTGCCACCATGAGGTCTGGAGATAGAATCTCATCCCCAGCCCAGCCCTTGCAAATCTATATGCTAAACCACCAGGATGACTCAGTGAGGAAGGTTCATGCCTCCCATGAGGAAGGACCCCGGTTTAGTTCCTGCCCCATGGGGCCCCACATCCACCTGTGTGGAATGAAATCATGTCACAACTAATGATGTACAACTATGGAGACTGCTCTGGGCCCTCCTCTCTTTCTCTCTCTCTCTCTCTCTCTCTCACTCACTTGCTTTCTCTCAAATTAATAAAATAAACCTTGTAAAAAAAGAATATTTCAGAATTATATTAGTGTTTAATTTTACTTCTCATTCGAAATTTTAAAATGTAAGTGTAGTAGCCTACAGATAGAATTGATTTTTAATCACAGTTTTAGAAGAGAAAATAATTATTGTCACAAATAATCATTTAAACTTTTGATCAGATAGTGAAGGACATTCTATATGTTTTATGACAATAAAGTAGGAACAGTTAAATATATTGTCATTTGTTTTCCTTAATTTAAGTATTTTAATAAAAATTATAATTATAGAATGTAATATAAAATATTAACTTAATAAATAACACACTTCATACATAAAGTAATCTGTACAATAAAGCACCAATAAATGAAAACCAGGTTAAAATGGAATTAATTCTAAAGGGCCTATGTCTTATAGATTTTTTTTGGATATAAAGATTAATACAATACATTTTCACAATATCTCTGTAAAAAGGTAAAAGAGAAAAAATAAGTTACTCCAGGTTTATAAATCATTATTTTTCTTTTTATTGGTTTTGACAGAGAGAGAGAGAGAGAGAGAGAGATACAGAGACAGAGAGAGAGAGAGAACTGAACTGGGGGAGCTCCCAGTTCAGCATATGGGTCCGCACAGGCCGGGGCCGGGATTCGATCCTTGGTCCCCGGTGCTGCAAAGTGAGCGCTTAACCCACTGAGCCATCCCGGCTTCCCCAAAATCATTATTTTTGGGTCAATTTATATTAGAATTCTTAACTGGTGAAATAAGTTAGCCTAGAATGGCAGGCATGCCAAATAGTATGAATTAGATTTCTCCCTCTGATTTAAAGATTATAACTTTTAGCTGACCCTTTTGTTGATGAAATTAGCTGTATACCCAGACCAACTCACGTGACAACCAAATGTATAGAACCACATTAAAGAGGCCAAAATTCCCCTGGAATGTCAATATATAATCTACATTTCTGTCTTTATCACTAAAGAATTTCCAACTAGGTCAAGTATTGTGGGCTATGATAAACTTTTGCTATTTGATATTTCTGTGGTGAAGCCCAAATATTAAAAAGCTGAGTTTATTTTTCTGAAATATTTGTCCTTTATTGATTAAAGTAACACTTCTACCATTTAGAACATTTCTGTGATAGAGCCATTTATCTGGAAGTGAAAAATCAGCTAATAATCTCATTGGGGAAGTAGCATCACAATTTTAACATTTTATAATGTATTCACTTTTCAAAATAGCTATCAAACTGAAAGATTATGTAACTGTAAACCTCACAACTTCTCAGAAGCCTTTGTAAGAAGAATCAGTTTTTGGAATTTATCTGTGTCAGATCCATCAGGAAATTCTAATTCAATGTCTTGTCAATATTTAATAGGCAATAGTTAAAATCATGGCACCTTACGATTAAAATTCAGTTTGAAGGGAAAATTAGAAGGGAAACATGCTTCAGAGATTCAAATAAATAAACAAAAGCTTGGATAGAGGGAAAGAATGGTGCTGACATCATGCAGATATCTGAAAAGTATTGTATATTTATCATAATTTTAAGCTCTCATTATTTCTTTTGATTTTCACAGACCTCTCAATGGTGAAAAATGTCCAAACAAAAATTCTGCAGGCACAGTAGACATCTCGGGAGGCCTCTCTACCCTAACCATCTGGCAGTTGGCCTCTATTGACTTACCTGGAGAACTAATTGAGTCTTTTATGTGCCTATTAGCCAAAAATTAAGAGGTTTATAACTATTGATGAGGAACACAGACATGATCACAGAGGCTAAGAAGAATAGCAATAGTGAAAATATAGTGTTGTAGATATGAGAAATTTGGAAAAAATAAAAATGTATTTTATGTGTTCAATTAAAAAAAAATATATATATATATCTTGAAATACTAATCACCAGTACCTCAGAATGTGACCTTATTTGAAAATAAGGTCTTTAAAAAGGTGATTAAGTTATTATGAGATCTTTAGGCTGGACCTTAATCTAATATGATGGGTGTCCATATAGAAAGAGGAATTCTGGCCAGGGACATGCCTGCAGGGAAGACAAGGTTAAGCGACAGATGGCCAGGTAGAGCGCCATGTCAACCTCAAGGCAGAGATGGGTTGATGGGTCTAGAAGCCACGGAATGTCAGAGATTGCTGTAAGCTAGTAGAGAAGCACCAAACAGATTCTTCTTTACAGTCCTCAGAAGAAACGGACTCTTTTGACATCTTGATCTTGGACTTCTTGCTTCCAGAACTGTGAGAGGGTAACTTTCTATAGTCTCAGGCACTCGGTTTGTGGCCCTATGTTATAGCAGCCTTAGAAAACCAATACATTCTTTAAAATTACTTTTATGTAATGTCTTTCTTTTTGATGTAGTCTCATTTTCCTATATTCCCACAAAACTGCACATTACTTGCACAAGCCATTATTAAGTTTAATCTATATTTGGGAAAAGTGAGGAAAAACTAGATGCACCCTAATATTGGCTAAATAAATAAATAAATAAATAAAGGAGAGAGAGCACCCAGGCCGCCAATGGGGTGTCTGAACTTTTAACTATATCAGAATCTCTAGAAATGACACCCCAGTATCAGTGCCACCGAAAGCTGATATCAAGAACTATTAATATATTAGCTAAGTGTTTCCAAATATCTTAATATAGGAGCTAGAATACTAATTTAAATATTTTGTTTTATGGCCTTAAGAAAAGCAAAATCCACCTTTCTCCTTAGTGTACTGCTTTCTCAGAGAACTATCTGGGAAGCACTGTTCTAAATGTATGGGTCTCCTTAATATCTTGGGCTTGCCATTCAAATATGGGAGGAAGTCTGTAAAGAGCTCTCAGTCTCTGGAGCTCTCCGAGCAACCTTCCCATGGATGACCCCTCTTGTTGGTCCTTCCACTCAGCTCTTCTGGGTCTCCTACATCCCTTGTAATTTCTCTACAACTTAAATCTTTTGTTTATATATTTGGAGGATGAACTGGCTCTAGCCTTTGTACCTTCCTTGTAGGAAGAACTATAAAATCCATCCTCTAGCATAAATGCTGGGACTGGTCATGGGTAAAGTACCATCAGGATTGTTATAACCAATCATTAGCACCAGGACAAAATGATCAGATCCATTGTTCAGCCCACTTCTTCAGTAGACAGAGGTGAGAGATCAAATACATATTTACTGTATCTGTATCCTTATTTCTTATTTGTTCTTTGCTTTTCTTCATGACAACTACCTTGCATTAGATTAAAAAGTATTATTTTTCCTGAATAAACTTTTTTTTTTAGCAAAGAAAACACGATTTAATTAGGTTTATACGAAGATTTTACTGTGAGAACTAGTTTGTTTTAGGAAGGCAAAGCACTTACTATTCAGTAAAGAACATAATAACATAGAGAGAGAAAATTGATTTATAATTTACTTACTCTTGTTTCCTTTTGATAAATATTCTGTACAACTAGATTATTGATTCAGCGTGAAGCAATCAAATTTTAAAGATTTTATGATTTGGTGGAGTGATAATTTAAAAGTTAGCTTCCAAGAAGCTCAGAACCAAATTTGTGGCTTTTGTTATCTTGTACATTTGTGTGTGTGTGTGTGTTGGGGGGGGGTGTTAAAAGTGGATAAGTGGGACTTTTTTCATTGCTATGTTTCAAATATGTGTTTCTCAATTCATTCCTATGAGCACTTTAACATATGTTCTCTTCTTATCGACATTCCAGTGTTATTGCCCAACTTGATTATTTATATACTTTAAATATTATCAGAGGAATTTAATTAAGAAGCAGTAAGTATAGGTATTAGAGATATAGTTAGTCTTTATGATGTACTTATATCAACTCAAAGTTGGCTTTTTTATTGCATGGGAACTAATAACCTGGAAGAATTGCATCACCTTCGAAATGTCCTCACCTTTAGTTAAGAACTGTCTTTCTTTTTCTTTTTATGATCTCATCAAGAAGTTCACTTACTTGGGTTTTATTGCATATTTGCAGGTATCTCAAATCACCATATTACAAGGTTGTGCTTAGATGGGATGAATTTTTTTCTTTGTTTTGAGGAGCAAAGATACATACCTGAGATAGACATAGTTAATTTCCCTGTGTCTATTCTTCTGTTTGGTAATTGATCCCTCCTTTCAGGTTTTAGCTGGATATATGGTTCTCCAGCCAGATAGCAGATTTTCAGCCTCCTTTGAGCTTAAATTAACTATATGACTAAGCTCCAGATTGTGATATATGACAGAGGTAATGATTGTATTTTTCAGGTCAAATCCCTTAAAAAGAACATTTCCTATGCTCTATTCTTCTCTTTCCTCTCTTTCATTGGGTTAGAACACAAATATCATACTAAGGCATCTCTGATCAGGCAGGCAAGGGCCTCACTGCAGGAAATTGAAGAGCCATAAAACAGAATGAACCACCTGGGTACTTAGAGCAAAACTACCTGGGATTATAATTCTGGACTGGTATGTGTGAGAGACATGCTTCTGTGTTGAGCCACTATATTTTAGGGACTGTTACAACAGCTTAATAAATACTGTAATGCAGCACTTAAAGCTTTTGATTGGCTTTTATATGGGCTATAGCATACAGAGAACTATATGGTTTTTATTGCCCTACAAAGCCAACATGTCAGGGCAGGGGACCGTACTGAATATATGACCATGCCCAAATATATCTTTCAGGCTTGGGTGTGTGGAGACTTACGGCCTTCTGGAGCCAAAGCTAGTCAGAGGCTCAGTATTCAGAATCCAAAATATCTAGTCTATTTGTTAGAAGTCTCTGGAGGAATATTTTAACAGGACGAAGAACTCAATCATGATTGATGGATAGTTGCTGGCTTTGTTGTCCAAAAATACCAAGCCAGTGGGAGACTTACTACAAAGCAGAAGATGCAAAAACAAGATCAACACAGCTAGAAGTGGCAGTATAAGATTCCCATAAATTGCAGAGTTGGCTTAGAACAAGTCAGATGAGATGGCATTTACATGTATAGTTTGAGGTCAGCTAAGAAGAATGGAGGGAGGCTGCACTGGATATAACAAACCTTAGGAAAGACATAATGTCTTAGTGCAGTTGTGCTAAGAGTAGCTTTGAAATTGTGTAAGCAGTTAGAAAACTATGGCTTATTCTTACTCTCCCATGCTATGTAAGGGGATGACAAGTGAAGTCAGGGTCATAGAAAATGAGTTCAGATTGTCAGTGCATATATTTAACTTGATGTTGAAATTTGAAATAGCATTTCTATTTTGAAATTGAGTAAAGCTGTTCATTATAGCATCAGCCATACATATTCAAATCTGTTGTCAGATCTTTATGCTAGTATCAGATCCACTAGGAAACTTGTGCCAGGCTTCTCTGGAAGAGAGGAGAGGGCGGCATAAACTAAAAGTACTAGTGAGTTGGATGAATCCATTACACTTAAAATATCACATCATGAAAAACACATAGCAACTGAGAACCACAGCCAATTCCCAGTTGTAGTACAATAAGTGTAATCAACTTGGTGGGGTGAGGGTACTTCTCATCCACATTTTTGCAATTACTGGTGGAGAAGAGCAGAAAAGTGTTAGCAATAAAAATGAGAGGAAGGTTTCTGAGGCAAGGCCAGTAATGTATGCAACTGAAAGGAGGGAGAATAATGGAGACTATTGTGGCCATTTGGTGATCACAGGAAGTGGCAAAAAGGTAACATAATCCAGCAGTCCAAAGGGCCACTTCCAGAAATTCTGAACGACCAAAGGGAAGAGGCTCAGGTGTTTGGGGCTTGGTGATGCTGCCAGTGAGGTCTGAGGGAAAAACTGCGTTAGATGCCAATATCGTTGCCCATAGTCCTCCTTTGTGCTCCTACTTGAAGTGGGAAGACTACGAGCTCCGTTTGATGCTCTGAATAGATTTTCTTCTAATGCTTAAGGGCATCATATGGAGAACTTACCACAGACTTAGGATCTGAGACTAATTTTTCACAGATAACTAATGGATGTCCTTCCAGAGGCACAGGAACACAGCACACGCTGAAAGAGCAATATTCCATTTTAAGCAGCCTTGAGTGTGAGAATTGGTAAAAAGATCTTTGACATGAGATTATGCAATAATGATTAATGAGGATGCCTTTACCTTTCTTCTGAAGAGGAGGGAGAGAAAATACCATAATGTGAACTACATTACCTCTGGTGAAGATAATTTATTACAGTCGGGGGAAAATTCAGAAGTAGTGACAAGGTCTCTCTATGGAAAGTGAAAAAGGACTTACAGGGACAGGCTCCCTTACATCTGTGCAGACTTCCTCTCTAACGTTTTGCCTCTGCTGCACTATCATAGCATTGGTGGAAAATGGCAAAGAGATCAAATGAATAATAATACCATTCCACTGGGATTTATTTTTTTCTTTGGCTATTTAGAAAGGTGGGCTACAGATTATTGTATTTAGGGGAAAGCAAAAGTGCTGTTGTGTAGTCATTCATTTGACTGATCTCTAATTTCCTAACCCAAGGAAAAAGGGAAAAATGATAAATTACGGTAAGGCAAAATTTGATATAGATATGGGAATATAATGGTTGCTTTCCTGTTATTATTGGGAATAGACTCTTCCTCCACAACTCCCTTCCTCGGGCTAAAACACAGAAGGCTTGAGTTAAGTTATAAGTGTTCCTTTGAAGGACGGTATGGAGAGATATCACAAATCCTGGAAAGGTATCAAAAACAAAAGGAAAAAAAACAAACTTCTATGAGAGCAGCTAGTGTTTTTGCTAAAAATTATCTTGCAATGTATGACTAGTTCCTCATCAGAAAAGAGCCATGACTGATGATAAACTTCTCTCTCCTTTGCCTGGTATAGGGAAAGGAATGTATTTTATTTAGTGAAACCATTTAAAATATATATATAATTCTGATGTCAGAGGACAGGGATTGCATGAATCTCAGAAACTAGTGTTTATATCTTAGTTTTTCAGGCTTAATTTTTTTTTGGGGGGGGGGTTGGTTGAGTATAATATAGCCAAATCAGTGATTATAAAAACTAATATTGGGTATACGGGATGGTTCAGCTGGTTAAGCACTCCCTTTGCAGCCCAAGGAGTCCAAGGTTTAAGTCCCAGTCCCAGTCTCAGCCTGTGTGGACCCATACGCTGAATTGGGGTGTGCTTCCCATGTGGGAGGCCCCAGATCAGGTCCTGCCCTGTGTGGCCCCCACCCATCTGTAGGAAACAAAATCATGTTGAGAACTGATGAGGCACTTACCCACCTGTGTGGAACAAAACCATGTTGAAAACTATGGTAAACTATGAAGATTGATCTGGGCCCTCCCCCTTCTCTCTCTCTCTCTCTCTCTCTCTCTCTCTCTCTGTTTCTGTCTCTCTCTGCTTCTGTCAAAAGCAATAAAATAAATCTTAAAAAAAACCTAAATTGATATATGATTAATATCGATAAGTGTATGTAAAATTTATCACCACTCTACTGAAATTAGATTTATAAATCCTGCCCAATTATTGTAGATTAAACTCCCCATACATCTTATGCCTGCAACTCCTGGACATAACCATAGAAGAAGATGAAATTTATTAATTGAGACCATTCCTTGGAAAGTAGTCTTTTCATCTTTCATGAAAAAATGTTTTTTTCCTGAAAAAGAAAGGAGTATTAATTATTCGTTCAATTTAGAAACAGGAAACAAAGAGAGGCATACATACCTTGCTACAATCTGTGTATTATTTGGCTACAGTGTGGCGTCACTGTAATCCTTTGTAATCCAAACCTCAGTCATCCTTCTCTCAAGAAGCAGCCTTGTTTTCACCAGTTTTAGACCAGCTCACAGTTCCACTTTCTGCTCTGTCTGCAACGGGTCTTTGTACCTGCTTCAGCCTCTTCTCACATCGTGGGGCAGCCTATCTTCTTTCTTCCTGATTTTGTGAATTCACCTACTTCCTAAAATTTACTTTTTCCTGCAAATCTAAGACTCGTGGCACTTTCCCAGTTGATAGTGGACAGGTGCAGAGCAGCAAAAAGTTTGTGTCTCTGACCTGTGTGTTCCAGGCGAGGTTGCACAAGACGCTCTGCCCTCTTGTGTCAGTGCTCGTAATGTAAAGCATCCTTTTTGTGGTCTACGTAGTGCCACCTTTTTCACAAATCTGTGTTTTTTGTTGGTGGTCTTGCTGTTAAAGTGGGCCCCAAATACAGCGTTAAAGTGCTATGTAGCGTCTGCTAGTATCAGAAGGCTGTGTGGTAGCTTGTGAAGAAAATATGGGTCTTAGATAAGCTTCATTCAAGCATGAGTTACAGTGCTGTTCAATGTTAATGAATTAATAATATGAAATAAGACGTTTTAAATAGAAACACACTTAAAACAAAGTTATGTATTGATCACGGGCCAAAAATGTGACCAAGAGGCCCCAGGGAACCTGACCCAGTGTATCCCTTTAGTGTAATAGTTCAGTATTTGCTAATTTACTGTTAGTGCTGACTTAGTAGAGCATAACTACCATTTGAGATAGAGACGAATGGAATTCAATAGTCTTTATGCCAAAAATTGATCTGAAAACATGCAGTAATTTGTATTATCCCTGAAGCAATGTACTTAAAACTTAAATTGGTTTGTATGGCACAAAACATTGATCCTGTGACCATTCAGCAGAACTGATCAATTTATGACTATACAAATAATCCCCAGTTTTACCTTTTAGTATGCCTTGTGATTTTTTTCTTTTCTTTTCTTTTTTTTCTGGAGTGCCAGCCATGACTCCTGAGTAAAAGGAACAGAGGTAAATAGGTGCTTAGTGCTGTAGTGGGGAGGTGTGGGGAGAAAGGAAGTGCTCTGTAGTCCTATGATTAGGTCTCAGTCTTTTAATGTGCCTGTGCCTCTGGACTGTGAATGTCACATGTGCTTCTCAGCCACCTCCTCCAACCCTTAGAAGGAACAGGATGGCTAGACTTGGCTGGAGTTGGGAATTCCCTTGCCCTCGGGTCAGTTAGGCTACAATAATACCCAGCAAGTTAGGCTCTGCTAAAATAGTTTCTCGAGAGTAGGCAGGGCTTGTTGAGCAGAACACAGTGCTTTGACCTATTTCAAAATGGCTACTTTTCTTCCCACCCACCTGCAAGAAGCACAGTTGGATTTTGCTCCACTATTCACTTTTAGAATCTGTTAGAGATCCTGAAGGTAAAACTCACAAAAATGTGGGAGGTTCCCTATGACATCTCCCAGGTGTGTCCACATTGAGTTTCCAGCAATTCACCAATTCGGTTCAGGTTTTCCTTCCCTGGCACAGCTTCCAGCAGAGGTATGCTCCTGCATGTCTTCTCTGGTAACTGCATTCTAACTCTCAGTGTCTACTTATCTGTGTTCAGTGGTTTGCCTTGTGACCTCACCTCTCATATGAATCTAAAAAGACTAACTGTACATCGGGAAACTATCTAATTGTTACCAACCAATGTCACCCCATTAAATTTAACAATAAAAAAATAAAAATGTAATAAATAAATAAATAAATAGATAATAAAATAAAAAATAAATAAAAAGACTCACTGATTTTTCCATTTGTTCAGCTTTTTAATTGTTGTTAGGACAGAGTGGCAACTTCCAAGCCACTTTCATGCTGCATGAGAAACCAGAAGTAGTAATCCCCAATTTAAAATACTATTATTCTTGTTTCCCTTCGCATATAATAATTCTGTCTGACTGAGAGATTTTCAAAGTAGACTGTTATGGTTCATTTCACCAAATTCTCTTCATTTCCTTAAGTAAAGAAAGAAATGATTAGTTTATTCAATTCTCATCATTTTGCAATGTATTTTGTTAAACTTGATGTTTTGTTAGGGAATTATAGCCAAATTTTCTATGGATGCTTAATGTGTATATATGTTTTCAGATTTGGTATGTGCCAATATTGTTCTTTCTTATTTTAGTGGCATTACTAAGCACATTATTATTTCAATATCATGTACATTTACACAATGATGACATATTGTTTTCCAACATAATATCTTTGTATAATGTTGCATGTGATTTCTTTAGGTAAGTTGAATATTTTTAATATATGTAACATTTAGGAACTAATATTCTAATTCAGAAACTAATAATCTGATATGGCATTTGTTAAATAAATGCAATCAAATTTGTCTCTGTATTTATAAAGTTTTCTTCACTTAATTTTGAATTTAATGCACTACTAATTTTCAATTATTTTCTTTAAAGATTTATTTTTATTGTTTTTGACAGAGAGAGAGAGAGAGATACAGAGACAGAGA
>PVKE010044706.1:0-12909 GCA_004027555.1 Craseonycteris thonglongyai | reverse complement strand
GGTCATTGATGTCCTTCATCCTGGGAAGGCAACAGTGCCTAAGACAGAAATTCGGGAAAAATTAGCCAAAATGTACAAGACCACACCAGATGTCATCTTTGTATTTGGATTCAGAACCCATTTTGGTGGTGGCAAGACAACTGGCTTTGGCATGATTTATGATTCCTTGGATTATGCAAAGAAAAATGAACCCAAACATAGACTTGCAAGAGTAGGTGTCATTTTGTTCCACAGCTGCTGAAGACTTCAATAGCATTGTTGTGGGTGCATTGGAATGAACAAGAGCCAGCACTCTCAGGAAGGACAACGTACAAACGGAAAGAACTCTTTAGGCTAAAGAGAAAAGGCTCTTTGATAAAGGTGTAGAGTATGAGGGTTCAGAGGTGGGGTCTGCAGCATTTGAGGAGGTGGCATTTGAGCTGAGTCTAGAAGGGCAGGTAAAGTAGTATTTGTGGTGATAGGAGTTGAAAAGAGGGATGAGTTTGGAATTCTAGGTTGGCACCAAATAAAACGAGATCTTTATTATCAAAGGTCTGAGTTTGGACTTAACACTCTTAGGTAGCTAGGAACCAGGAAATGTTTTTGATAATTTACTTAGTGGAGTGCTCAGCACTAGAGTGATCTACACAGTGGACTGGCCAAGCTTCCTAACTTACATTCTAGGTGGTAAATAACAAGTGGATTGTTACTTTGAAATACTTAGGTTTGATCTCTTTTAGCCCTTTGTCCTCTCTGTTAAGCAAATCTTGTCTAGAAAAACTGTGAGGGAAAATACAGTGATGTAGATGCCATGCGCTTTAATTGGGTGGGTTGGGAGGCATTGTTCAGGTGACATTGAAGCTGAGATCCTAGTAAAGATTTGGAAGCAGCCTTCTAGGCAGCAGGAACAGCAAGTGTAAAAGGGCAGAGTGAAGAGGAGTAGATAATAGTCTCCATGGGGGGTGGGTAGGGCACTTGGAAAGAGCTCTATCAGCTGGAAGTAATCTGGAGATGAAATGGAAGACGGGAAGGGAAGCAAGAATGTGGGGGCGTTGTGGGCTGTAGGTTCAAGGCGGGACAATAATAGCCAGTCCCCTGAACTAACTGCAGGTAGTGTAGAGTGGACATTTGTTACATGTGCTCTTATTCTGTATGCTATTCTGTATGTTTTTTAGTTTAATGGCCCTTTCTGTTTTAAACAAGTATTGATAAATACTTGAAAGGTTTTGGTTTGTGAAGGAAGCTGCTTTTCTTGAGCTCCAGCCTGGTTCATTTTCCTACCAGATGAATGGGTAGGGATGAGTTGATGTTTGCAAGTCACCTGCATAATGTATTCCTTTCTCCTTCAGCATGGCCTGTATGAGAAGAAAAAGACCTCAAGAAAACAGCGAAAGGAACGCAAGAACAGAATGAAGAAAGTCAGGGGGACTGCAAAGGCCAATGTTGGTGCTGGCAAAAAGGTATAGATCAGCAAGGAAAATACAGAAACGTCCACTGTAGGTCTAGTTTCCAGAAAGGCGGGGTTTTGTTTTCATAATAACTTTTCTTAATGTTTCTTCTTTCCCCACTTATTCTGGATTACAGAAGGTAACGTGTTTTGAGAGGCAACATAATGTAGTACCTTAACACCTCAGTAGAGTAGCTTCTCCCACAGTAGCTTTGCCGCAGCTCACAGATTAGCACAGCACGAGGCCACCTTGGTTCAGTGATCCTGGTGGGCAAGCCCGATGAGGAAAAGTTCATTTTACTGCTAATTGGCACAGACTTGCAGGGGGAGCAGATCTAGTTCCCTGGGACGTATTTTAAAACGGACAACTGGTTTAAGAAGCAGTTGAATCAATGTGGCCCGTGTTTTCCTGGCATGCTGGAGGGCAGCTGAAATCACAATTTGCTTTCCTCTCCAGTTTGCCAGGACTTAGGTGATTTACCAGCTTTGCCTAGCTAACTAAATAGTTGAATGGAATGAAGGTGTTGGATTGTTAAATTAACAAATAATCAAGTGTTCTGTGAACTTTTTTTTTTGCCTTTTCCCTGTTGGATTTCTTGTTCATCAGAAATGAAGTGTCTAGCAGGTACTGAGATTGTGAGCACGGTGTGGGGATGCATCACCTTCACTAAATTTGCTTTGGTGCTTTGCATGTTGGCTTTTGAACACAGAGTTATAGTATGGTCTGTTATAATACCACTGCTATATTTTGAAATAGTGTATTATGAACAAAGGAGAGAAACTTTTAATCACTCTTATTTTGGAAACCCAAAAATGCATGTTATGTTGTAAAGTCACCCTCTGGAGGAGAGTGGATACCTTGTACCAAGTAGGTACCTTTTAACTTACACCTGTGAAGTGGTGGGTCCCAGAGAGTTGCATACCCAGGAAATGATTTTAGTTAATACGGGGCTGTGGAAGAGTCCTCTCCTCCAGTTATGTGTAGTCGTTTCCTTGGAGATTTTTATTGATTTGTGGCACTCTGGTATTAAACTAGTCAAGGAAATAGGCAAAGCTGTCCTGGGATATCCACTCAAAGCCGCCTTTTACAGTTTCCTTTACCATTCCATTGTTTTTATTGATCTCCAACTTCCCGTCTGATGTCTTTTTTTAAATGAAAAATTTTCAGTGTGTGTATGGTCACATTAAAGCCTTTCATGAATATGCGTTCCCAATAAATATTTGTTCTGAATGGTCCACTGCCCATCTTAAACACATTTTTTGCACAGTTGGCAGTCTAAACCAGTAAAATGTGAGGTGGGCTGAGCCTGTGTTGTGGGTAGTATGGTTTTGAAATGGTCACTACCCCTGTGTGATTCCTTTATGACTCCTGCCAGCCCAGGCAGTAAAGTGGTCTTCCTGCCCAGAACTCGAATAACATTGCCTTCCCAGTGTCATGGAGTTACAGTAACCGACACACTGCCGGGGAATACTTGCTGCTTACAGCCACTCCCTGCTTGGGGCTTGTACCTGTTCACAGAAGTTTTGAAGGTTGCAAAAAGAATCAGTATTTGTCTTCTGATCTAGATCTGAAGGATGTTTAACGCATTCCTTTCTTTGTTTAGCCATTGAGTTAGTGCTCAGTGGTGACCTGTGGGGACTTGACCTATCACTATTCCTACTCCAAGTTGCGTGGATACATTTCACTAGCACTGCTCTGAAAAGCCGACTGGAAATGGAATGCATAAATGAGCACATGTCTATTTTTTGGCTCAAAAATTCAGGCATATTAATGTTCCTTTTATTTCAGTTTTTCGGGTATTTGTTCTTAGTGCAATAAGAGCTATTTTACGTTAAGGAATAGTTTCATGTTTGAAGAACTGTTGAAGCATTTTTACTTCAACTAAATTCTCCATCTTTTTAAATACTAGTTTGAAATACTTTTGACTGTGAATGGTGACTTTTAAAGTATTGAACTGAGGCAGGTTTTAAGACTCGCCTGTTCACTTAGAGCTTTCCCATTGTGGTTGAAGTAGACTAGTTTTGGATGACAACCAAGTCTGTTGATGGTGCTACCGTGCCCAGCACGATGTTGCTGGGCAAAGCAGGGGGACCAGGACTCAAGTATGCCTCCTGCCTGTGTAAGTAGGTAGCGGCTTTCCTGGGTTGGCACTACCTTGGGCATAATGATCTTTTTGTTGTCATCACCCACCTTTTTTGCATAAGAACCATGGTAATCAGGCAAGGTAGTTTCAAAATTGGGAGTAATAAAATCAATGAGTGTGTCTAAGTGCTCTGTATACAACTGCATAGAAAAAAATGATCTTAAAGGTATCTGATTGCATGCACTTAAATGTAGATTATTTTGGAGCTTGAAAAGGGACTATTAACAAATGTTTCTTTTCCCTCCTTTCTCCCTTCCCTGCCACTGATTCAGTGAGGTGGAGTTTGGATGACAGGTATAATTCAAACTTTTCATTTAGATCACTAGACTTTCTGATGCAGTAGTTTAAACATAGAGCATGTGAAATAGATTTAGAAGTAGATTCACAAATGCTCTCAAGAGTTGTAGTGTCTTAAATACT
The DNA here is from genome assembly GCA_004027555.1 of Craseonycteris thonglongyai. Taxonomy (NCBI): domain Eukaryota; kingdom Metazoa; phylum Chordata; class Mammalia; order Chiroptera; family Craseonycteridae; genus Craseonycteris; species Craseonycteris thonglongyai. The sequence goes on along the minus strand of PVKE010044706.1, from coordinate 8,919 downwards.
AATAGTGACATGGTTTTGTTTTTAAAATTTAGTAATATTTAATTTTTTGTTTTCTACCTTGAATGTTTATGATCATACAAATTTAACATAACTCTAGGTTACTAATACTGGTTTTGCATGAATGTCATTCATTTTCTTAAAGACTTTATACTTTAATTTTTAAAGTTCAGCAGTTGGGTAATTTTTTTTTTTTTTTTCTTTACAGAAGGAGTAAAGATTCATCAGTGACTGTGGTGATTGAACAGATTTTTCATGAGAGGGCTAATAAACTAAGGAATTTTATGTGTCTGGTTGTTTGAAATATATTTTAAGTTACACTGGGAGTGTAATTAGTCTTCTGTTTAGCAGATTGATGCTGCCCAAGTTCATGTGTTCCATTAAGTATTCACTGTAAACTTGGTATGATGGGGTGGTTGGTGTTTGCCCTTCCTTTAATAGCACAGAGATGTCAGGTGTAGTGTATGGGCAGCATGGGAGCATGTAGGGCCAGTCGAGTACTTACGTTAATATTTGCCATCAGTGTAGTTTGTCAGTCTCTGAAAGAGACTCTTAAAAAATCTTGAATTGCTACTACCTCACTTAGTTCTTATTACTGAGGACATCATTTGCTGGCCTCAATAGAAATTAAAATTAAGGTCATAATTTAATCATTTACGCTGAATAGGATCTTTTAAAACTGTTGAACATTGCAGGTTTATGCTTATGGGAAAAATGAGAGGAATTTGAAGAGGCTCAAGTGTAATGAATATTTAGGTGTAGTGGTAAGCTTGGTATGCTTTGCTGATTGTCAGCATTTTAAGGCATCAGGGTTGGTGTGAACTGGGGTTTGGTCGTATTTGGGGATTGGGAGATGAAGGAAGGGTTGTTTCAGGGTTGCTGTGGATTGAATGACCTTTTAGGAGGATAAAAAGTTGGAGAGCTTGAGGATTTGGGGTTGGGGGAAAGGCATAATGGCTTTGGGGTTTTGGATGCCTTTTGTTTTCATGAACTGGTTTCCACTTGAGATAGGTCCATCTAGGAGTCAAGCTTACAAATGCTATTAACCATGGTAGTGGAGGAAGAGCTCCAGAGAAACCTTAGGGAGCAGTAGAGGACAGGAAGACCTGGTTGGGTGGGTAGAAAGGGGATCCAGGATAAAGAGAATCAGGAGCCTATCAGGGTTGCAGGAAGAAATGGTTGAATATTTTGAAGAAGATGGTAAGGCTTTTACTGAAGGAGCTATGGACTAGAGAGAGGGCAGGGATGTGAGGGCTGAACCTGCTGGCTGAGGGTGTGGTGGGCATAGTTGTGGGTTATGCTGAGGTTGCATATTTGGGTTTGTGGGACCCATGGCTTGGGTTCCCGTGCTAGAATCAGGAAATACCAGATGTACTTGTAGGGAAAGTGAAGGAGTGGGGGATCTAGACATGCAAGTTTCAGTTTTCAGCCAAGGGACTGGTGGATATGGAGTAGGGGATTTGAGGTTTTTTGGCATAAAGAAGCAGTGCATGGAGGTCAGACCATTCAAACCTGGTGTCCAATGTTGCAGTAGGGGCATGCAATTTCCTGTGACGGTGTGGGAGCCGAGGACTGGTGAGCAAGCAGCATGCAGGGACAAGACTGAAGATGGTGGGAGATTGGGGGCTGGCTTGGGGCAGGGCAACAGGTTAAGCTGGGAGCAGTGGTCACAAAGTTCAGGAGCAGAGCTAGTAGTGGAGCCAGAACTGAAGGGTAGGTGGGGGTGTTCAGAGTGGGTTACTAGGGACTGGTGTGAAGATAGGGGGCACAGTTGTAGGGGGCCTGAAAGGAGGTGAAGGTTTTGGCAGAGAAGTCAAGATGCAGAGGCTTTTAATTGGGATTTTCTCAGGGAGGGCAGTAAATTAGTCTGTTTTTCCAGGGTAGCTACCTGGGCTAGAACACAAACTGGCAGTCTTGTCTTGGACAAGCAAAACATTTTGAAACTACATGAAAATACAACATTCCAACCTCTATCACCAAGCAATAGCTGACTCATGATGGCAGTTGGTAAGGTTTAGAAGATTGGGTAAAAACCTCAGTGTACGTGATTGTTTTCCAATTGATTATGTTCTATGATCCTACAGCTACCCTGAACCCCCATCTACCTTGCTTTCTGGTGTTGGGTTCCTTTTGCATGCTCTGTCCAGCTAGTCCAACTGCATGTCTGGGGAAGTTACTTTGTCCCCTGATTTGGCTAACTTCTATTGGGGCTCTCAAGAGTACTTGGCTCTGCTGACCTGACTCAAGGCTATTTTGAAGCTCAAATGATGAAGCATCTGTGAGAAGAATTTGGGAACTCAAGTGCTAAGCTGCTGTGACAGGAAGCCGGGACTTTTCAGGAACTCTAAAATGTGGTCAATTGGGCTATTGAACTTAAGGATTCTTGGCAAATTGGCACTTTTTTTTTTTTTTGTGACCATGACAGTAACCAGATCACATTGCTGTCAACAGGCTTTGAAAGAGCTATAAAAATGCAAAAGTTGACTACAATGAGAGCACTGAGGGAGTGCATATCCCTTTCCCCAACTTGGTTCTGGTGGAGGTGGGGGCTGTGGTTTTGTGAGAGGTAGCAAGGATCTTTGAAGAGAAGCTAGCAGTGGTTCTGAGAAAGTGGCAGTTTTTAGAGGCCAGTGGATATTGGTGTGCTTGTTTTCAGCTTGCCTCAGGACTGCACCTCTTGAGTTCCATTTGTAGCTGCAGGTGCCCAGGTACTCGGGCAGCTTTAAGCTACGCTCTGTTCCTTCCTTGGCAAGTTGGTTATTTGGGGCTCCTTAGAGGCAACATAAATACATTATATTCTTGGAGCCTAGGCAGGTGCTGTTCTAAACTAAGTTATAACCAATTACCTACTCTAGTCTACATGATAACCCTAAGAAGCTTCATTGGACCCCTGTCAGAGAGGGTTTATTTAGGGCAGTTAAGCAACTCACCCAAATACATGATGGGGCTGTGATATACTCCAGTCTTTATTGTGCATTCAAATTTTAACTGAGCAGCTGTTTTCTTCAGGGCATATAATGGTGTTTTAAGACATGATTTGTACACCAATGCTCAGCAAGATGTATTTTACCAGGTGATTATTGAACAAGTTATTAGATGGCTAGCTGAATTCCTAATTTACTGAGCTACTGTGTGCACTACTTAGTTCCTGCCCTTGGAGATGGATGAAGTAGTTCCTGCCCTTAAAGGATATAGCAATTTACTCAGTCTCAACCTGGCTTCTTCCTAAGAAGCAAGACTAATAGTGTCGAGTTACATGGTAGGAATCCAGAGGTGAGAATGTTGGTGCAGAGGGCTTGGGTCTTGGCTGGCTTCCACGAGAGTAACACCAACTGGCGGCAGGACACAATCTGATCTGGACATAAAGGAGCAGGGACCTCCTTTGGGTCTATGAGAACAGAACAGGGAGGTAGGAATAGCAGCTGTGTGGTATGAGGTGAGTGGTCATTCTGTCAGGGAAAAGGATCAGATTGGGGACAGTGGGTGCAGAATGTGCAGGTAGGCATTTTCTTCCTTAATCAGTGAGCTGTAAGGCTCCGTGGTGACGTTGCTTCCAGCAGTTATGTGCAATGTATTTCTGGTAGGAGAAATTCCATTTCAAAAATAGGCTTAAGTTTGTAAAAGCACAGATAGCACACTTACGCTGGCAAAACCCAGGAGCTTTCCTGAGTTCCAGAGCTCAGTAGTGGGGGTCTTGGTTGTGAACACACACCTCCACACTTCCATTTGTCCTTCCACATCTCTTCACCCTTGAACTTCCTGTTTACCACACGTTGCAGAGGCGAGGAACCCCTCCCACCCTTTCTAGAACACAAGTTATCCGTGGCTTTGTTGGGAGGGTTCGAGTGAAGTTCTGGTGGGGAATGAGACTCGAGAGGTCAACGGAACAGATCAGGAAGGACCTTGTATGCCAGGATAAAGGGTTCTCATTCAATGTTTTGGTTGAAAGAATATGAGGGCTGTTCAGGAAGTATCCAGCCATGTAACTTCTCTATACATTGACAATGGTTGGATTTTATTTTATTTTTTCTGGCCAGCCCTTGTATGCTGGAGAATTAGATGTTCAGCAATGGATTGAGTGTCCCTGTCACATGCTGAATTCCTCTGTATGGGAGACATTTAAGCTGTTGGACTGTTCATCATGTGTGTAGGAGGGGGGATTTGTGCAGGAGGTTTAGGGGTTCATGAGACGGCATGCAAGCAGTTTAGCTTGTGAAAGGACTAGACTGGAATCAGGAAACTTCATGATCCACACTGCCTCTAGCCAGCTGGAGCCATGAGTGGGCAAGGGACTTCCCTTTCTTGGACCTCCATTTCCTTTTGTCTAGATGAGGTACAAGGAACAGCTACATGAGTGGTTCCCAAGCCTGGCACATCGGGGCTTGTTCAGTATACAAATGCCCAGACCGCTTATCCCAGTTTCTAGAGTTACTAGTTCTGGGTGGGACCCGAGCATCTGAAGTTTTAACAGTTTCTGGGCGATGCTGCTAATCAGCTAGGTTAGGGAATCTTTGAACTAAAGAGTCTCTAATGTTCTTAGACTTCTGTGTGTGAGTAGGAGATGTGGTCTCTGTCCTCAATAACTGGCAAAGCAACAATCATTACTACTGTTAATAAAATAGTAATGACAGCAGAATAGTTTTCTATATGGTAGGTACACAGTAAGCCTGTTGCATGAATTAGCTTATTTACCTTTTATAAGTACTCTGAGCGGGAGGTACTATTATCCCCATTTTACAGATAAAGAGAGTGAAGTTCGAAGAGGTTAAGGACCTTGGTCAAAATTACACAGCTTTGTCATTCTGTGATACGTCTGGGGCCATTTGTGGAACTTCTCACTAAGGATCCAGAATTTGCACTGAGTCTTGATTGGTGCTGAGAAATTAGCTAAGGCGGTGGTTCCCCCAGTGTGGTCCTGAACTGGCAGCATAAGCATCATCTGGGGACATCTTAGAAATGCAAATTCTCAGGTCCAAGGACTCCTCAATCAGAAACTGAGGGTGGGGCCCAGCAACCTATATTTCAACGAGTCCTCTAGGTGATTCTGATGTGGGCTGAAGTTTGAGAACCCCTGAGCTGGGGCGAAGGAGGGGAGGACATACCAGAGGGTCTCCTGTGGAGACCAGGAACGGCAGTACACAGACTACACCTTCACCGGCCTTCCCTTTGGTGGAATAAAGAAGGCTGATGAGCCAGACTCCCACGAGAGGGCACTGTGCGCACAGGCTTGGATGCTGCCTGCTTTGTTGTCTGGGCGGCTACCCTGGTGGAAGCGTGAAAAAAGCCTGATGCCACGTCAACTGGAGAGGTCACTCTTTCTCCTCAGAGAAGGTCTAATGGGGGTGATCATCTTGTTTATAGAATTGGGCCCTTGTAGGGAAGCTGAACCTGCAGGGCGTTCTGCTGTTGACGTGTGCATGGTGACATCTACCCTTCTGTGCTGCAATGTCTGCAGAGCCGGGGCAGCCAGCATTCCTCTTGTAGCGACCCAGTCCGGGGCTTTCAGTTCCTTTGGGAGGAAGAACGCTAGAGCCCCAGAGGTTTGCTTCTGGTTTAGTGTTGGCCCTCAGTGCAGTGCCTCTGTCCGGTTCCTTGACAGTTTGGGTGGGTCACAAGACACGTCTTCAAGCTTTGGCTCTGTCCCAACCATACCCTGTGATCTCAGGCAAATCCCCTTTCTTCTCTGGACCTCAGTTTCCTACTGTAAGGGAGCAGCACTGAGAAGGTGGCTGTCAGCATCTTTCTCCTGTGAAATCCTGCCCTGGGGGGTTGAGACAGACTTGTCCTTCTCAAGGAACTCAGATTGCCAGGCAGCCGTAAGCACTGCTGCATGACATCCATCTCAGCCGTCCTTTAAATGAGCCTTGGCAGGGACTTGGTGCAAGGCAGTAAGGTGGAACCTATCAAGTCGGATGTGTTTCAAAAGTCCAGATCTTTGGACATCAAGGATTTGCCTCTATAGATTTCTATCCCTGCATTGCTGGGAGGAAGGAAAGATTTACACACCCGTTCTCCTCTCAGCTGCAGTGTATATTTCTTCTGATAATACGCTGCTTTGGAGGGAGGGCCTGCGACAGTGTGGGGACTTTGGCATTCACCTCATTAATTCAGGGGTGGGCGTCCCACACCTCACAGTGACCGCTCACCCAGCTGAGCCACTCTGCCTGGGCGGTTAGGCTCTGGAATTGTGTTTTCAGAAAGCTGTAGATGTGTGCATCACAGCCAGAGGGGATTCGAGATGGGCTCTGGGCCAGCCCTCTGCTGGCTCCTACTGTCTACGGGGGGATTCAGAGAGTTTGGTTAGAAATTGCCCAACCTGTGGGCAAATACTGTCAAGCTGCTGCTCCCCTCGGTGGCGGAAACGTGAAAAAGGATGCCTCTTTCCCTCAGACTCCTTAGAAGGCAAGAGGCCATTTTGCATGCAGTGAGCACTGCATTTTTTTTTTCTTTTTCTGTTTATGCAGAGGCCATTACGGCACAGAGAGGTCAGGCAACTTGTTCCAAGAACCTCAGCTCATCAGTGGTGGGGAGAGGACTGAGCTTCCAGCCCCTTCCCCTCCTGCCCGCAGGCGAGCCTTTTGCTGGGGCTCAGGTGCCATTACCTTTTTCCCTCTTCTAAAAATATTCTACCCTTAGGTGTTTCTTTCATTTTATTGAGATATTGTTGACATATGACATGGTATTCATTTAAAGTATATATCATAATAATTTGATAAATGAGGGCTGTCTGGAAGAAGTCCAGCCATTGTCCATATGGTGAGAGCGGTTGCATGACTGGATACTTTCCGGCCAGCCCTCATGTACTGAGACATGATTATGGCAACAAGTCGAGTTAACATCTATCCCATCACATGGTTATACATTTTATTTTTGCTTGTGATAAGAACTTTTACGATTTATTCTCTTAGCAACTTTCAAATGTACAATTCAGTCTTGCTAACTATAGTCACCATTCTGTACATTACGTCCCCAGAACGTACAACTAGAAGTTTGTTCCTTTTGACCCCTTCACCCATGTCAACCACCTTCCATCCTCCCCATCCCCTTGACCCCTGGTGTTGGCAACAACCACCAACCTGTTCTGCTTCTGTGAGGTTTTTTAAATTCCACATACAAGTGAGATCATACAATATTTGTCTTTCTCTCTCTGACATTTATTGCTTAGCATATTGCCCTCGAAGTCCATGCATGTTGTCACAAGTGGCAGGGTTTCTTTCCTTTTTATGGCTGAATAATATTCCCCTCCCACTCACGTGTGCACGCACATGTGTGTGTGTGTGTACACATGGTTCCTTTATTAGCTGTGGACACTTAGGTTGTTTCCACGTCTTGGCTATTGTAAATCATGCTGCCATGAACATAGGGGTGCAGATCTCTTTGAGATAGAGATTTCATTTCCTTTTGATATATCCCCAGGAGTGGAATTGCTGGATCACATGGTTGTGGTATTTTAATTTTGGGGGGGAACCTTCATACTGGTTTTCCTAGTGGTTGCACCATTTCACATCCCTACCAGCAGTGCACAAATGTCCCCTCTTCTGCATAGCCTCACCAGCACTGGTTATCTCTTGTCTTTTTGATGCTAGCCCTTCTAACAGGTGTCAGATGAGATCTCATTGTGGTCTTGATTTGTGTTTCCCTTATGATTAGTGATGTTGAGCATCTTTTAATGTACCTATTGACCTGTAAGTCTGTAAGTCTTTATTTTTTATTAAAGGTTTATTTTTTTATTGTTTTTGACAGAGAGGGAGAGAGAGATACAGAGACAGAGAGAAGGGGGAGGGCCCAGAACAGTCTTCATAGTTGCACATCATTGGCTTTTCCACATAGTTTCATTCCACAGGTGGGCGCGGAGCCACACAGGGCAGGAACTGGGCTGGGGTCTCACCTTAGTGAGAACCAAACTGGGGGCACCACCCAGTTCAGCATATGGGTCCACACAGGTTGGGGCCAAGATTCGATCTTTGGTCTCCGGGGCTGCAAAGTGAACACTTAACCTACTGAGCCATCCCGGCTTCCCAATTTTTTTTTTTTTAATGTGTATTTAGTCCCTCTGCCCATTTTTTAAATTATATATATATATTTGCTATTGAATTGTGTGAGCTCTTTATATATTTTAGATCAAGCTTGTGGAACCTGTGGCCCATGGGCTGCAGGTGGCCCAGGACGGCTTTGAATGCTGCTTAATGCAACTTCATGAACTTTCTTAAAACATGATGAGATTTTTTTGCAATTTATTTTTTTTAACTCATCAGTTATCATTAACATATTTTATGTGTGGTCCAATACGATTCTTCCATTGTGGCCTAGGGAAGCCAAACGGTTGGACACCCTGTTTTAGATATTAACCTCTTATCTGATATATTGCTTGCAGATATTTTCTGATTCGATAGGAGAAATTTTGTTGATGGTTTCCTTTGCTGTGCAGGAGTTTTTTAGTTTGATGCAGTCCCACTTATTTATTTTTGCTTTTGTTGCCTTTGCTTTTGGTTTGAAATCCGAAAAATCACCACGAAGACCAATGTCAAGGAGCTTACTGCCTATGCTTTCTTCTAGGAGCTTTCGGGTTTCAGGTCTTATGTTCAAATCTTGAATCCATTTTAGTTGATTTTTGTGTATGGTGTGAGTTGGAGGTCCAGTTTTATTTATTTGCATGTGGCGTCCAGCTTTCTCAGCATGTTTTTCCTTCTATTTGCAAGGTTACAAAGCACTGCAGTGCTGTCTGGGGTACTTTTCCATGCCATTCACCTCATTGCCTTGTGCTGTCTCACCAAGTGTCATGGGTACAGCACTGTCTCCTTGGAGGCAGAGAGTTGAAATGTCTACAATTGGTGCTCTTTGAGCAGGCTTTGTCTTTGGTTTAGATCAGGGGTCTCCAAACTTTTCAGCCCGAGAGCTGCATTAACTATCAAACAGCAGTTA
>PVKE010044705.1:0-12909 GCA_004027555.1 Craseonycteris thonglongyai | reverse complement strand
ATTAACATAACCAGAATACTAATACATTTAAAAAAAAGCTAGTAATTTATTTAATATGATCAAATATCTAATCATTGTTCAAATTTCTCCAATTGTCAACATATTTTTTACAGTGGTTTCAAAATTAATATCCACACAAGGTTCAACCTGGTGGTTTGCTATGTCTCTTAAGTCTTTTAACCTTAAGACTCTATCTCCTTTCTCTGTCTGTCTGTCTCTTTTTTTTTTTCCCCATTTATTTTTAAGGAATCTGGATCATTTGTTCTTTAAAATTTTCTACATTCTGGAAAATTCCAGAATACAATTGCTAACTCTAACCCCATGATATATTTTATTTTGTTATTTGAAGTTTTAAAATATTTTATGAGAGTTTGAGCCAAACAGATGACATGCCCAGAAGCAAGATCTCAAGTGTTCCCCCTTGTGATATATTATTTATTTATTTATTTATTTATTTATTTTAAAAAGATTTATTTTCATTGTTTTTGACAGAGAGAGAGAGAGAGAGAGAGATACAGAAACAAACAGAGAAGGGGGAAGGCCTAGAATAGTCTCCATAGATGTACATCTTTGGTTTTTCCACACAGTTTCATTACACACGTGGGCGCGGGGCTACACAGGGCAGGAACTGGGCTGGCTGGGGTCTCACCCCAGTGAGAACCAAACTGGGTGCACACTCCAGTTCAGCATATGGGTCTGCACGGGCCAGGGCTGTGATTCGATCCTCTGTCCCTGGGGCTGCAGAGACAGAGCGGGTTAAGTGAGCACTTAACCCACTGAGCCATCCCAGCTTCCCATATTTTTTTATTATTAAATGTATTTGGGTAACATTGGTTGGTAAAAATTACATAGGTTCCAAGTGTACAATTCTACATTACATCGTCTATGTGATGTATTTTAATATATTTATTTATTTATTTATTTATTTTGACAGAGAGAGAGAGAGATACAGAGACAGAGACAGAGAGCGAACTGAACTGGGGGAGCTCCCAGTTCAGCACATGGTTCCGCACGGGCCGGAGCCAGGATTCGATCCCTGGTCCCCGGCGCTGCAAAGTGAGCGCTTAACCCACTGAGCCATCCCGGCTTCCCCATATTTTAATATGTTCTTTATTCCCTGTATTTCTTGTAAGTGGTCCTTTTGTCCAGCAGCATTTTCTGAGGATGGGAAAATTTTGTATCTGTGCTTTGTAGTACAGTAGCCACTAGCCACATGTGGTTATTGAGCACTTGAAATGTGACTGGTGAAACTGAAGAATTGTATTTTAATTCAAAACATTTTTAAAATTAATTTAAATAGCAACAGGTGGATGGCTACCTTACTGGACAGCACAGATCTAGAGGCTTGATCAGATTTTTTTTTTTTTTTTTAATTTTTTTTTTTTTTGACAAAGAGAGAGAGAGAGATACAGAGACAGAGAGAGAACTAAACTGGGGGAGCTCCCAGTTCAGCATATAGTTCCGCACGGGCCAGGGCCAGGGCCAGGATTCGATCCCCGGTCCACGGCGCTGCAAAGTGAGCACTCAACCCACTGAGCCATCCCAGCCTCCCCTTGATCAGATTTGTATTTGACTTTTTTTGGCACCATAGTGCAGAGGCATGTTGTATCTGATGGTCTTTCTGCTTGTGCTGTTAAGGTCCACCAGTGAGTGACTTCAGATACTGTCAGCAATAGGAGTCAACATGTTGAGTGGTACTCCATTGGTGCAGGAATCCCAGTTCTGAAAGTGTGAGTGTGCTTCAGCCCCAAAGGGTGCCTAGGGCATCACCACTAAGTCCTGCCTTTGTCACCTGACAGAACGGCTTTCCCACGGCTGAGGACCACACTGCGGCCCAGAGAGCGCTGCAAGAAATGCGAGAACTCCTCCTGAACTTGCAGCAGGAGATCACTAGGGCCAGTGAAGAGAAGAAGAGGCAGGAGGAGGAGGAGGCCCGGGTAAAGCGGCAAGAGTCCCAGATGCAGCCGGGGCCAGAGGTCCACAAAGACTCCTCCGCCCCCAGCCAGGGGCCAGGAGGGAAGCAAAGTGAAGGTGAGTTCTGGTGTGGATATGATCCCTTAACTTGGTGTCAATTTCAGAATGTGAAAAAGAACAAAAATGGGTTTTGAATTTTATGTTAAGCTATAGGACAATTTGCTGGAACTTCTATGTAATGTAAAATTCAGTACTTTTACCAAATTATATTCAGTTTTGGTTGACATGCAGCCTGACTTCAGATTCCAACACTTTCTGTGAGTACTTGATATATGAGAGTCAATATAGCGTAATGGTTGAGAATGCTGGCTTTGGAGCCAGGTCAGTGGGGAACTAGTTTTTCTGCTTCCTAGCAGTGTGACTTTGGCAAATGACTTAACCTTTCTCTGTCTGTTTTCTTATCTGTGAAGTAAAGATAATAACAGTACTGCATGGGGTTATTGTGACAGTGAAAGCAGTTAATACACATGTCAGGTGATTAGCACAGTACCTGGCTTACACTGTGTTCATTAACACTCACCCTTACTCCTCAGACCTCCAGGTGAAGGTCCAAGACAGTACAATGCAGTGGTACCAGCAGCTGCAGGAGGCTTCCAGTCGGTGCGTGATGGCCTTTGAGGGACTGGCCAGCAGCAAAGACAGTCAGGTAAGAAGGGGTGTGAGCTGGGAATTCACATGCACACAGTGCTCTGAACAGCCTCATGTCCCAAGGGTTGTGGCTAGCATGTCACGTCCCTTCACCCTAATGACATCTACTCAGCTCTTGAGAACACTGTCTGCCTTCTCACTGTTCTCTTCTGGCCTCTCTTCAGGCCAAAAAGATAAAGATGGATCTCCAGAAGGCTGCCACCATCCCTGTGAGCCAAATCTCCACCATTGCAGGTCAGTCCAAGCAGTTAAGAACATGGCCCTTCACATCATTCTATTATTTTTTCAAGGCTCCAAAATCTACTGATCTATAAGGTTCCTGTAAATAGTATGTTCAAACAAATGTTGACAGTTGAATCAACTGTAAGTTATATGCATCTTATTATATTCTCCTTTGTTTCCACTTCAGCACCTACAGGGCAATCATGTTTGTTGACTTTTTTTTTTTTAAGATAAGCTGTACATTAATAGTAAATTATTTAGGATGGCTCTTACCTAAAGTTGAAAACATCACTGAGGGAACCTGGGACGTGACTTACATTCATTGCTTTTGTCCTGCATTAGACTGCCCTGTAATACTTTAGAATTCCTTCCTTTCCTCTCCAGAGACTGAGATTTAGAGAATAGGACCCAGAGGGAAAGACCTTTCTTCCTCTTCTTTAGAAATAGAGGTTCTTTTTTTATGGAACTCTTGATAAGGAAGCCTCTGAACTCTGGAGTGCAGTTGGGTGGCTAGGGAGCTGCTCTGAGTGAGCGTGGCTCTCAGTTCCCCTGATCAACTTGTTGCCTGAAAAGCATAGGAAAGTTGCAGTTTCTGCCCTTGAGGGGCTATATGACAGAACTTACATATCACTTTGATGCCTGAAATTCTTTCTGAAATAGGGCACGGTATAAATAAATAAACTTGTATCACTTTCTAGAATGTAAAGTGCCGTTTCCTTTGATAGCAACAGTGGGGGGAGAAGTGACCTGACAGCTACCCACACCTTCACTGCTCTCCTTGAGCATATCCTCAGACGTTACCCCTCAGCTGACCGCAGACAACCTTGCCTCTTCCTTCATCAGGAAATCAAGACGTCGGGTGTGAAGCCCTCCGATGCCTGCCCCTTCCACCTGCACACAGCTGTATTTACCTCTCAGTCTCCTGCTTCAGAGGATGAGGTGTTCTTCCAACCCACGCCTCCGCCTTTGTTCCCATCCTTTCCCATCTCCTTCAAAACTTTGCCTCATGATTTATTGCCCCTCCTGTTTTCTTCAAAATTACTCTCTTTTATAGGCTCATTTCCCTTTAAACATGCTTAAGTCACTCACATCCTAAAATTCATTCCCTTTGATTCTACATCTTCTAAGGGTTTTCTGGTGTCCCTTCCATTTCATTTGGTGTTGATTTTCCTTTCCTTATGAAAGTCAACATGTTTGGCTTCCATGGAGCATTAATTTCCAGGTTCTCCTCCCACCTCTCTTTCTCTTTTGTGGGCTGCTTCATCTCCCACCCCCACCTCAATTGTAGGTGTTTTCTCGGGATCTGCTCTCATTCTGCATGCCCCCATGGCTTCAAATATTACCTTTATGCCAATGACTCCCAAATCTGTCTTTGGTTAATTCCTTAGATCCTCTAGATCTAGCTATCTGAGGGACATCTCTGCCTAGATGGCTCTCAGACACCTCAGGTCTAATGTGTTCAGATCTGAACTCACCATCTTCCTAATGCCTGTTTTTTCTCCTATGTGCACTAAGTAATCAGTAGCACTGTTATCTCCTCCATCACCTCAGCTGGAAACCTGGGAGGCATCCCCATGAGTGCCTCCTCTATTTCATTCTGCACATCTAATTAGGGTAACATTACTTAAAGTAATTAGGACCTTGGCAGTGTATTTCTAAGCTGGAGATGCTGTACTAATTTAAATTTTGATTAGAAGTAATGGAAACTAATTCAGATCTTCACATACTCAAGTACACATACACACACACACAAGCATTTGTCTCAAAGATGAAGAGGTATTTTACAACATAATGTCAGGAATGGGGCTAGGTCTCTAGAGCTAGAAACTTTAGGATGCTTTTCTCTCATCTTGTCTTCCCTCTATACATCTCTATTCTTAATTTATAGACTGCTGTTCTTTGGTCACATGGCAGTTGCAAGGTCCCACTGCTCATGAGTATACATGTTGTGGGCCAGCCACATTAGGGAATTGACTCTCAGTTGGTGGGTTGGCTCATCTAGCCCACCCTAATCTACCTGTAGCCATTATGTGGGGTGTTAAACACAAAATATTTTATATGAATACAGCTTCTGGGAAGAAGCTTCTGTGTATCTGAGGATGGAGGAAGACAGGCCTCAGAAAAGGGAATCATTGTGAGCACGGGACAGCTTCTAGAAGGGTTTTCCTAGAGATGCAAATGACTCCTTTAGGGACATAACCATGGGATCTGTAACAATTCAACACTTATTTCCATACTGTTTATCCTTCTGTTTGATGTGTGAGTTTGAGAATTAGTTTGTTTCCAAATGAGGAACTCTTTTGAAATAATACCATGTCTTATGTACTCTTTGCATCCCCCACATGTATTTGATTGTCATTTTTCTGCATCAGTGTTTCGGATTTAGACTCTGAACTTCTGTAGGGCTGCACAGTTGGACTTACGTAGATTTCTCCTATGTTTATTGCAATGGGAGAAAATAGATTGGTCTGCACTTGTGTCTTTTCACTGAGTTTTCCTCTTTCATACACAGGCTCAAAACTCAAGGAGATCTTTGACAAGATCCACAGCCTACTCTCTGGAAAACCTGTTCAATGTGGTGGGCACTCTGTGTCCGTCATGCTGAACCCACAGGGCCTCGACTTTGTCCAGTACAAATTGGCAGAGAAATTTGTGGTGAGAAACTTTATTGCCAGACTTGCAAGAAGAAGAGGCTGGCACACAGTGCTTAAGGCTTTGTCGAGTTAACGTTGTCCTCATCTTGGTGTTCTCAGAAACAAGGAGAAGAGGAAGTGGCCTCTCATCATGAAGCAGCGTTCCCCATCGCGGTCGTGGCGTCTGGGATCTGGGAGCTCCACCCAAGAGTGGGGGACCTCATTCTTGCCCATTTGCACAAGAAGTGTCCGTACTCCGTTCCTTTCTACCCCGCTTTCAAGGAGGGCATGGCTTTGGAAGACTATCAGAGGTGAAGTCATTTTTCTCCTTTATGGCCCTGGGGTGATTCATGAAATAGAAATAGAATTTATATTCCTTCTTCTCACAACTTTTATGTACCTTGATGTTTTATCAGAGAATACAAGGTCTTCCATGCAAAACGATAGCTTTTGGAATTAGGATTTAAGTTCTAATATTTAATAGAGTTTAGTAGAAAGAATATTGGATCCAAAGGTCTTGGGATTTTTATCCCTGCTTTGTTATTTAATAGCTTTACAAAAATGGGTAATTGTGTTACCTCCTTGAGCATCATATTCGTTATATGTGTGACCTATGAGTTTATCTTACACAGCTTTTTCTTGTATGATGCACAGTTTTGATAAGGGATGTGAGTGCTTTGTAAACAAAGTATCTACAAATAGAATATGTAATGATATATTTCTAGAATATATGGAAGGTCATGAAAAGTAATCTCTCGTTTGTCACCCTTGCTTTGGCCTTGTCACACTGAATGTTTTCTTCCCACACAGGATGCTTGGTTACCAAGTGAAGGATTCCAAGGTGGAGCAGCAGGACAACTTCCTAAAGCGCATGTCGGGGATGATTCGTCTCTACGCTGCCATCATCCAGCTCCGGTGGCCATACGGAAACCAACAGGAGGTAGTAGGAAAGGCTGACTGCCAGAAGTGAGAGGTCGGATCTTAATTGATATTCTGTCTGCCAGAAGTAGTGACCTTCTTTCAGAGAGTGCATCTGGTGACATGATGAGTTAAAGTGTGCTGCTGCTTCATAGGTAGCCTTTAGAGCAGGTGACGAAGAGGAGGAGGAGGAGGAGGAGGAAGCTTCTGGATCATCAGAACCATTTGTGCCATGACTGAGGCAGCTGAGGCTTTAAATACCTGAATTTATAAGAGTCTGTGTTATAAGTCAGTCATTAAGATTAGCAGACTTGGGGAAGCCGGGATGGCTCAGAGAGTTGGGCGCTCACTTTGCACCGCCGGGGACCGGGGATCGAGTCCCGGCCCCGGCCCGTGCGGAACCATATGCTGAACTGGGAGCTCCCCCAGTTCGGTTCTCTCTCTGTCTCTGTATCTCTCTGTATCTCTCTCTCTCTCTGTCATAAATAAATAAAAATATATTAAAAAAAAAGATTAGCAGACTATTGGAAGAGTGAGCATGAAATTGTCACATTAGACCTAGGTGGTGCCTTAGAGGTCCTCTAGGTCACATACCCTACTCACAGGTGGACAGATGGGGGCTTAGCAAACTCTAGTGACACACACTTGACAATAACAGGACCATGGCTGACCTGCCAGGCCAGTTCCTTTCTCAGGAGATACAGATTAGAGAAGTTAATGATGTGCCCGCTTCAACAATACATGTGCTAGAGTATTTCATGGACTTGGAGACCTAAAGAGGAAGGAATCTTAAGTTCATTGAATCCAAGAACTAATTATTATGCACGTGCTATGTCCCAGGTTCTGTGCTAAGGAACCAAGATGATGAATAGCAGTTTACTAGGGTAACTGTTTGCCTACAAAAATCCCTGAAATTGAAGCTGACAAATGTGTGTTATAGGGATCCCAGAAAGAGTGTTCAGGTTCCAGTGTGTTGGAGCATTTAAACATCAATGTGTCTGGCTTGCATTGTTTCTGCCCTGCTGCATGTGCTTAGTTTACGTGATCTGGGGGTTCACGTCCACTTGTTAATGGTTGGGTGATAACATTAGGAGTTTAGACCTCAGAATGGAACAAGATCAAATCATGACCAAACTTCTTTCCTCCCAGATTCACCCTCATGGTTTAAATCATGGCTGGCGCTGGTTGGCACAGATATTAAACATGGAGCCTTTGTCTGATGTAACAGCCACCCTCCTCTTTGACTTCTTAGAGGTACGTAATACAGTTACCACACAAGACTGAGCCAGGGGTTGAAGCGTCCCTGGGCCACTGCCTGACATGCATGGGGAACCAGGAGAAATTGAAGGTGATGGTGCATGGCGCCAGGGTCAGGTGTCCGATTTCCTCGCGCACCATAAGATAAGGCTAGCTTTTGATTTCTCTTCCCACTTCACTTTTCCTTCTCTGTGGATGTCTTTTCATTGTAAAGAACAGAAGACTGTACATCCTAACATAAGTAAAAAAGGTGAATTTGGGGAAGCTAGGATGGCTCAGCAGGTTGCGCATTCGTCTTGCAAGCAGCCCCTGGGTTCGAGGATCGAATCCCGTCCCTGGACCTTGCGGACCCATATGCTGAACTGGGGTGTGCCCTCAGTTTAGTTCTTGCCGGGACAAGCTTCCCATGTGGGAGGCCCCTGGTTTGGCTCCTGCCCCAGGTGTGCTTCCCATGTGGGAGACCCACAGCCCAGTTTCTGCCCTGTGTAGCCCAGCACCCACCTGTGGAGTGAAACCATAGTGAAAACTGATGGCATGCAACTGTGGAGACTGCTCTGGGCCCTCCCTCTTCTCTCTGTCTCTTTCTGTCTCTATCTGTCAAAAACAATAAAAATACATCTTAAAAAAATAAATAAAAGAAGGTGAATTTGTTTTAGGGATAGAGCACTGACTTTCAGGATCAAGGGGAAGATGTACAGGTGAATCTGATGAGGGCCTGGAACCAGGACCTGGGATGTCACCAAGTACCAAGATGCCTCATCCTTGTTCTGTAGGCCAACTTTCTCTAGTTTTCTGTGCACAATGGAGAAGATGTCCATCATGGGCTTTGTCCCTCAGCCTCAGTGTGGTTACCCAGTGCGGTGGGACAGCTGTGCCACCAATTGTGATTCCTAATTCCCAGGACAGAAAATGTGATTAACCAATGTGGGTCAGATATCTCTCTCATCCAGAAGTCTCTATAGAGTCCTTTCTTCCTACACACATCCACCGCTATATGGTAAGAATAAGGTTTTCTGTGAAAAGGAGGCACTTCTGAAAGAAAAGAGGCACATGCCGAAACAAGTCTGGGAACATTTGGCCTATAGTGCCAATAGTTGCTAGTCACCTTACCACTCCTGAAGTCACAGTACATGAATAGTGACCCTGAGTCATTGAGCACACAAGTGGGATTCTGTACATTCTGCTTAGTGAGGTGGGAGGTATGCCACGCTTTTAGAAAGGCTTCCACTTGGCGGAATCAAAGAAGGGTTAATTAAGTTTGGTTCACAGTTTCTGAAACACCTGGCTACCCGGCAGGCTGCTTAAATGGAGGCATTGCCATAGACAGAGCAATGCTTCAGAAGAAAGTTGTATTTTTCCATTTATCCCCTTGGTTGCTCGCTAAGTGGCATTGTGGCTGAAATTCTTAAAAGGAGTGCAAGACAAAAGGCTGATTGTGCTTTTTGGATCTCTCATCTGAGTGTGAATATTCACTCTGTGCTCTGACAGTGGCTATCTTCCCCTCTAGGTGTGTGGGAATGCCCTTATGAAGCAGTATCAGGCCCAGTTCTGGAAGATGATACTTCTCATCAGAGAGGACTACTTCCCCAGGTATTAGATTTGTTGAGCAGACCCCAGGGATTCTGTGGGTGAAACTTGTGACACCAGATACCCTGGAGTGCTGCTACAAGCTGTTTTTTACTTAGTCAGAAAGACCTGTATTAAGTGTAAAACCTACTCCCATCATTCTCTTTGAGGTTTGAATAGACACTTTTGAACTCTAACAAGGGTCTCTCTTAAATATTGTTGGCTAACTGAAAAAAGAAACTAGAAGGACCTTGGATTTAGATACCTGACAATTTTTTAACTCTGATCTTTTTCAAACTCCCCCAGATAATCTGGGATGGTGATTACCTAAAATTGTGAATTAATCCAAGGAGTGGAAACCCCTCAATAAATCAGTTGGAGAAACTGACTGAGCAGCGTGGTTGGCTCTGCTGTGGCATTCACCTTTACATGCCCTTCTCACTCCTCCACTGGTTGGCATTTCAAGTGGAAGAGAGGCCCTGGCAGCCCTCATCCCACTTTTCACAGAGACCCTAGAAAGGAGGCATGCTCTCTTCCTTTTTACCCCCTTGTTTGAAAAGGTTGAGACCATTTGGAAGAGTGACAGCATCCTTAGTCTAGAAGACATCGCTGTGAGCCATTTGATCTCTTCCTTCCCCGAGACCTAACTCCATTCCAAAAGATACAGATCGTAGGTGTGCCTTTTCCTCCCTGTAGGATTGAAGCCATCACAAGCTCGGGGCAGATGGGCTCCTTCATCCGCCTCAAGCAGTTCTTGGAGGTAAGATGCCCTTAGACCAACACGTCCCAAACTGTTGTTGGTCTCAAATGCACCTGCGTCTGACACATCTTGGACCTCCAGAATCTCTGATTGCGTTCTCATGCTCTGGATCTTTCTAAACCCTACCTGTTGGTCCATGATTCCCTCTTCACCTATGGGCTCCCATTTCTCCTTACTACATGTCATTGTCCATACTGCCTGTGGGGAAGCTGCCCTAAGAGATGAATAAAACCTTTAATGACTCTTGTCTCCCCAATACATTTTTGGCATGTTGGCCAAGGTGCTTTCCTCAGTCTCAGGTCCAGGGAACTTCTCCATGAGAACACTGACTGCCAGTGTTCTCCAGTGCCAACATTTTTAAGAGGTTAATTTTGACAGATAACTTAGAACTCTGTGGAGAGTCTGCCCAGACAGCCCACTGACTTCCATTGTCCAGTAGCCCAGTTGGGAAAATAGCAGTAGTGAAAGATGAGGCCGAGCAGTGGGAGCCAAGAGTAGGCAGATGTAACAGTAGCACAGTGTTTGTCCTCTGCTGTAGTTGTGCACAAACAGACCCTTAGACTCAGCCATTATTCTTCCTGTTCCTTTTTTGACCCCTGCTCCATGGAACTTAAACTTGGCTGTCCCTCAAAGTTCCTTCCACCTGTTAAGTATTGGAAGCAGTGTTATCAGAAAATCAATCTGTTTTCTTCATCTTTCTGACCAGAAATGTTTGCAGCGCAAGGAGATTCCTGTCCCCAAGGGCTTTCTGACCTCCTCCTTCTGGCGTTCCTGATGTCACTCCACCCACTGTCACCATTTTGTTGCAGAGGGGCAGTAAATAAAGCAACAACTCAGCAGTATTTGAGAGTCACGTCAGATTTAGAAATCTACCAATGTGTATTTTTATATATTTGTACCTTTTGACTAGGAAAGGAGATTTTCATGAGCCGCAAAATCTAGGAAGTCTGATGACTCCTTATGGAGTCCACATGACAGAGGAAATGGATTTGGCCTTTCTTACTTTTGCAAAAATTATGAGGAGGCGTTTAACACTTGATCCCATTTCTTGTTTCCTTTGTAGTATCTTTCGGAAAGTAGGTAATAACCTTAAGCATTTTACCCTGAGCTGAAGAGAACCCTCCGCTTTGACTCCACGTCCCCTTACCCCATGCTGCCTTGTTCAGATGAATTCCCAGAAAGAGCAAAGACACATAAGGTCCCCTTTAAAGTGTTGTTTAATAGTTGATGTCTGACTCCTTAAATGTTGGCCTGGGTTACAATTGCTTTGCCTTTCTCAGCTTATAAAGTAATTTGAAGTTCAGAGGAAGTGCCTGATGTAGGGTTGGGTACAGTTCTGAGTGGCTTCAGCGGTCACTTAGAGTCTGGGTTTGGGACTGTCCCTTGTGGTATAGTGAACCAAGCACTGTTTGTCCTCTTAATTTGGGATTTGGTTCCTGCATGACTAGGGATGTGTGAACCAGGATGGGCGCCTTCCTTTGTTTTTCAGTTTGATTTAGGAGGGGTTGAGATGGGGGGGGCTGGCCACATCATACATGAACTAAGCATGTATTAGCACGGGTTAAATAAAGATGTCAGGGAGGAATTGAGAACTGCTTCGTATTTTTTACTTGTTCTGACTAATGAATGATGATAGATTTGCCAGACTGAAGCCACTACAAAAATCCAAAGCTTGGCTTTTTAGGTAAGAGTCAAGATTTGTTTATGGAACGATTCCTTGTCTTTTCTACTGCATAAGTAGTGGCCATGAAGCTCTTCCTTTATACTAAATGTCGTATGTGGGGATGTGCTTTTGGGATGGTAAAAGAAGATTCCCTGGTACTCTTGACTGTCTTGAAGTGACCTATAAATTATTGGGTTGGTGTCAAAAAATAAGTAATAAAGCTTGATTTTTAAAAACCCATTGCTGGTATCTGGTTGGTTCAGTGTGATCAATCTCCTGTACCTTGAGCTATGTCAGTCCTTAGGGGCATGGTAGTGCCCAGGTCTGGGAATACAGTGTTATGCACTTTTTCCTTTTTTTTCTTGTCTTCTTGACCTTCACCTTGGAAAAGTTGCTTCTTTTTTTTTCCTGTTACCCTTGTTTTAGAATTATGTACCAATAACTGACCCTTTTTTACTGAACAGAAATTGGAAAATATTAAAAGTCTTTGATGTTGACACAATGGAGTGAATACTGGGGGAAGGGTTGGAAGACTTGGTCGCAATTCACTTTTAGGTTTTGTAGTCTTGGGTAGTTCATTCACCGTCTCAGAACCTCAGGCCTCCCCCGCCCCTGCAAAACATAAGACTTGGACTAGTCAGGAGATCAGTAGTTCTCAAATCATGCTTTGTACAGGGTGTAGGACAAAGCTACCCAGCCTGCATGCTGTGACACACTGATTTCTTTAGCCCCAGGGGCCAGCAGTGGGTGGTGCCCCCAGGGCCAGTTCCCTTTTGCATGTCCTCTCTTTACTGGTACTTTACAAATGGCATCATTTTCTAGGTATAATGACAGCAAATGAATTGGGTTCTGCATGTAGAGGCTTTTGTGCAAATTTTCAAAAGGCATCCCTTTCTTCAAGATACTTGTGCCATTTGCTGGAAAATTATCCTGTTCACAACTATGAGAATCTGTGATACGAGGTGACGGGTGCCAGCTAGAGTTACACAGCTCATGTTGTGCACACCCTCTTAACAGGCCTCATGGAGCTCTGGGTTCCTCTCTGCCACAGCATTTTTTCCTTTCTGCACTGTATACACTGGGGTTCCATATAAGGTTATAATGGAAAAGTTCCTGTGCCATAAACAAAATGTGAAAAATCCCTACACAAGATATGACCCTCAAGGTCTCTGACACTTTGCATTTGTTCCAGTCCATGGAAAATACCCCACCCAAATGTTGAGCATTCTGTCTCTAGACATGGTTAACAGTCTTGTACATCATTCAAT